>PVKP010017911.1:0-45157 GCA_004027715.1 Plecturocebus donacophilus | reverse complement strand
GTGGTCTCGAACTCCTGACCTCGTGATCTGCCCACCTTGGCCTCCCAAAGAGCTGGGATTACAGGCGTGAGCCACCGCTCCCGGCCGTTCCTACCATTTTATAGCATTGGACTATTCTCTTCCTGAAGACAGGAATAGTATCTGTGTTATTTGCAATATGACCCACATGGAGTCTGCATCAATGAGTGAGTCTCATCTTAAAGTCATCTTTGAACAGGGGAAGTGGTTCTCTGCCCACCAATAGGAACATTGATACCAGGGTGAGCAAGAGATTGAAAGCAGCTGGTGGTAGTGGGAAAGCCTGCAGAGCTACCTTTGCTTGTCAGTTGCAGATATGGACTGCCAGCAGTCCAGCTCCTTCTCCTCTGAGCTGTTCCTCCACTGCTCTGAGATCTGCCTCTTAATAAACTTGGTCCCCAGGGACAAGCCCTCCTGAGACATTTGGTTAAGAAGAGGAGTTTCCCATTTCTCTGCTGCTGCTTCTGTCAGCCACCAGGGGGTTGCAGGGAGCAGTGCTGAGGCCATGTAAATGGGCTTCTCCACAAAACGATCGAGCCCTTGTGTTGGAAATTGGGTTAAATTCAGCATGCATAACCATTCACAATGGCTCTTTACACCCCAGGAGCACTAAGATCCCACTAATCTTCAGTCAAAACAATTAGAGCATGAAGGGTGGTGCATTCATCCCAGAGGCACTGGGCGTCCGGAAGGAGTGGGACCACCCACATTCCGGGCTTTGACCTTCCAGCCGCAATGACAAGGCCAAAAGACCCAGAGGAGGATTCTTCTGCGTATTGTGGAAAGGGGGTCCAGTCAGAGTAAGTTGCTTCAGTCCATCCATCTCTTTCTCCATGTGGTGGACTCTTAGCAAGTGCAAGGCACTTTAGATGCACGATGTCATTGCAGTCGCACAATAGCTTTGTCACCATCACCTTCTAGCCGAGGAAACAGAGGCACACAGAGGTTAAATGATGCGCTCATCAGAGCCCAGCAGAAACAGACGGCACAGTTAAATTAGTTTGGTTCAAGAAGAGTTTAATGAAGGTACCATTCAAAGAGGTGCTTACACTTAGTGTCTTAGTTTTCTCTTGCTCCATAACAAATAACCACAAACTTAGTGGCTTTAAACAACATCCTTCCATTAGGTCATGGTGCTGTAGGTCAGTAGTGCAGGAAGTGCATGGTTTTCTGCTCAGGTGTTGCTGGGGCTGTGATGCCATCTGAGGCTCAGGGTTCTCTTTCAGACTCTCTCAAGTTGTTGGCAGAACTCAGTTTCTTGCAGTCACAGGACTGAAGTCCCCGTTTCCTCGCTGGTTGCTGTGCAGGGACTGCTTTCACCTCCTAGAGATCACCCTCAGTCCACAGGCAACTCATAGCACGGGTGTCTGCTCCTTCAAGGCCAGCAAGTGGCTGTCTCTCATTCTTCAAATCTCTGACTTCTGAGGGTCACCTGATTAGGTCAGGCCCACCCAGGCTAATCTTCCTTTTGATTAACTCAAAGTCAACCTAAGACGGTAGGAAATCCTATCATATTTGCAAGTTCACGGTGTGTTCACCGGAGAGCTAGAATCTTGGTGATCAGTTGAGTCTTCTGCCCCCCAGGAGATAGTATGTGGGAAGTGCAGCTCCCTGGGGATAGCAGTGGTGGGACTTGATTACCACCCCTAGTCATGAATAGATGAGGAGCTGGGAGACGTAGGAGAGGGCTGCCTGACAGACGCTGGGACCTTTGGTTGAAGGACACAGCTAGTCCATGGTGACTTGGCGAGGAGGAATAAATAGACTTGGCTAGAGGAATAAAGAGGTTGACCTCAGTTTCCTTCCTCCCTTTCATCTCTGCTGTTACTCTCCATTGGCTGATCTTAACAAGAGACTGGAGGAAGGGACCCAGCCTATTCATGCAGTCAATAGAGACCTACTTCTTAGGGAGTGGGCAGGTTGGAGAAGGATGGACGGTGGATCAGGAGGTATGAGTAGATGATATACTGCACAAGGAACTTCTTAGAGTCCCATACCCTGTAATGACAGAGCTCAGATTCAGATTTGTGTCTCTTTAAAGGCTGATCACATCATGCATTCTTCCATTTCCTGAGTGCCTGCTCTTTGGCAGGCACTCTGCTAATCTAAAAATCCAGTGAGAGATACACTTATATTTCTATTTTGTACAGGTCCAGAGAAGTTAAGTATATAACCCAGAGTCACACAGCTAGCAAGTGGCAAAGCTGGGAGTCTAATTCAATTCCAAAACTTGACTTCCATCCTCTCCACTTCCATCCACCCATATATATCCATTGACAAATCTATTCATTCATCAGACTCTTACTGCATGTCTTAAGCTATGCACTGTGTTCAGAGCTGAATGAAATTACATTCTTTTTTTTTTTTTTTTTAAGACAGATTCTCCCTCTGTTGCCCAGGCTGGCTGGAATGCAGTGGCACGATCTTGGCCCACTGCAATCTCTCTCTCCCAAGTTCAAGCAATTCTCCTGCCTCAGCCTCCCAAGTAGCTGGGATTACAGGTGCCTGATACCACACCTGGCTAATTTTTTTATATTTTTAGTAGAGACGGGGTTTTACCATGTTGGCCAGGCTGGTCTCGAACTCCTGACCTCAGGTAATCTGCCCACCTTGGCCTCCCAAAGTGCTAAGATTACAGGCACGAGCCAGCCACCACACCCAGATAACATGCCATTCTATGTCCTCATGTTATTCACAATCTGGTAAGGGAAACAGACTTGTATACAGATTATTGTGCAGTGGAGGGGAACAGGAGCTTTGAGAGAGGAACGTACAGTGCTCATCAGTGGGCATATGGGAGGGAGAGGTCTGCTCAGCTGGGGGAGCCTGGAAAGACAGCTGTATCCTTTTGAGCTGGGTTTTGAAGGATGCATAAGATCCCAACGAGATGGTGCATCTTGGGAAGGCAACATATCTTTTTAGCCCAGCTGCCTCTCCTTTGCTGGAGCTTCCTCCTTCTAGGGCATGATTTGGAAGGACAGACTTTTACTGTGATTGAGGACACAGAGTTCTCTAAAGTGCATAGCCCAGGGGCTGGGATGCAGCTGGGGATGTACGTATGTGTGGAAAAAATCCACCTTGGTTTGAATTCCTGTCTGGCCATTTCTGAAATATATGACCTTATGGCAACTCTCCCCTATGTGGCGACCCTCCCTTATGGCGACCCTCCCCTGTACAGGAGATTTCATAACCCTGCCCTACTGGTGTCAGGTTGACCAGGTGACTTTTGGCCAGTAGGATGGAAGTGAGTGGAGGTGGGATGTGCCACTTTTTGGCAGACACTGTAAAAGCCCTTGTGTGGTCACCTCTCCCTTCCCCTTTTGTGATGCTGTGGGTAATTTTTACTGTTTCCCAAGTGTTGCACCTTACCCTCCCTTTTTACCTTGGCCTCGAGACCATCAGGTTTCCATAAAGGGGTTGCTTTTTTAGCCTTAATCTTGGAATGAAGTGAGGAGGGTCAGAGCCAAAACAGCTACGAGGGCGTGTCACATTCCAGAGGAATGAATGGTTGGCATCTAAACCACTGAGACCTTTGAAGGATTCTGTTAGCATCGAATAGTGTAGCCCAAGATGACCAACACAGCAAGGTGTTGCTTTCCTGTGTGTTAGTTTGCTCATCTGCAGTTATAGGTATAGTTGTAGTTACAGTTACCTTATGGAGGTCTGGTGAAGATTAGGTGGAATTGCACAGCTTCTAGCCCATAGTGTGTGTACACTTTGCAAATATCTAAGACTATTCTTACAGTCCCTTGTCTCTGCCATAGTTATTTCTACCCCTTGGCCTGTACACATCCATACTGTTCTTTTTGCCTGGGGTATTCTATCTTTTCCTCGTTCCCTTCTTTACTCAAGATCCCCCTTTCGCTCCTGGGGCCGCAGCCATGAGAATGCTCAGGCTTCAGAAGAGGCTCATCTCTAGTGCCCTCCACTGTGGCAAGACAAAGGTCTGGTTGGATCCCAATGAGACCAGTGAAATCGCCAATGCCAACTCCCATCAGCAGATCCAGAAGCTGATCAAAGATGAGCTGATCATCCGTAATCCTGTGATGTTCCATTCCCAGGCTCAATGCTTTAAAAACACCTTGGCCCCCAAGAAGGGCAGGAACACGGGCATGTGGAATGGCACAGCCAATGCCTGAATGCCAGAGGTCACATGGATGAGGAGAATGAGGATTCTTCGCCAGCTGCCCAGAAGATGCCGGGAATCCAAGAAGATTGATTGCCGCATGTATCACAGCCTGTACCTGAAGGTGAAGGGGAATGTGTTTAAAAACAAGCAGCTTCTCATGGAACACATCCACAAGCTGAAGGCAGGAAGCTCCTGGCTGCCCAGGCTGAGGACCGCAGGTTTAAGACCAAGCAAGCGCAGCTAAGGCAAGCGCCATGAAGAGCGCCTCCAAGCGAGGAGGAGGTCATCAACACTTTGTCCAAGAAGGGAGAGACCAAGAAATAAAAGCTTCCCCTTCGTCTGTACATACTGGCCTCCGTGATTACATGGATCAACCATTAAAATAAAACAAATCTTAAAAAAAAAAAATCCCATATGCAGACCTAGCTCCTCCAGGAGGCCAGCTAAGAATGGGCTTAGAGCCCCAGGAAAGTCAGGTCATGAAAGGGATGAAAAAAGTTGCACTTCAACAACCAGAATTAGGAAATCTAGAATAGAGTCCCTTCAACCTCAACATGCACACATATTTCGTGTTTTACGGTTTTGCATTGTTTTAATTTCAGTTTGCCTAAGGGATTAGAGAGGGGGCTCCCTCATCTTTTCTGAGCTTAAGCTTTCTGAAGATCTTTACCTGTTGCTGTTCACAAACAGCAAGGCCAAGGGAGAGGGATGGGGAGAGTCCCTCCTGTCACTGACCCAGAATGGCTAAAAGTACCCCCTTCATAGAAGGAAGAAAAGGGGAACGAGGGTGCTCCTGACCACCTGAGGTTGCCTGCATGGCAGTAACGAACATGGACCTCAGGTCAGGCTGCCTGGATTTAAGTGTTGGTTCTGCTGTTTACCAGCTATATGAGCTTGGGTGTGTCATTCTTTACCATTGAGCCTCACTTTCTACATTCATAAAATGGGAATTCATAATAGCACCAACTTGTTGGGTCATGGTGAGGACAACTAAGGCAGGGGCCCCTAGTGAAGCCTACCTATACAAAGACGACTGATCATTCGGTCATTCCTTATTGATTGAATGTCTGCTATGTGCCAAGTTCTGTGAGAGGCACTAGAGATGCAGAGGTGACCAGGACAGACAAGGTCCTTGCTCTCATGGATTATATATTTGTAAATAAATACATAATGAGTCACGTTGCAGTAAGGGACATGGAGAAAAAAGTCAGGGTAACTGTGGAAAGTAATGGTGAAAAAGATTTTATTTTATTTGGACGTAATTGACAAATAGATTGACCAATGCCCAAATATAATTGGGTGACGTTTAAGGGGTACAACTTGCTGCTGCAATTTACATATATGTTGTGAAATGATCATTATAGCCAAGCTATTTGACACATTCATCACCTCACATAATTGTCTTTTTTTGTGGTGAAATCTACCCTCTTAGCAGTTTTCAAATATATAATATTATTAACTGTAGTCATTATGCTGTGCGTTAGATCTCCAGAACTCATCCATCTTGCTTAATTGAGACTTTGTACCCTTTGAGCAATATCTCATTTCCCTGTCCCTCCGACCCCTGGCCACCAGTATTTTAGTCTATGCCTCTGTGCTTTGACTCTTTCAGATTCCACATATAGGTGAGATCATGCAGTATTTGTCTTTCTGTGTCAGACAAATTCTGTTTTAGAAAGGGAATTCAGAAAAGGCTTCTCTAAGGAGATGGCATTTGAACAGGGACCTATGTACCAATGCTACAATATCAAATGGATACAAACTTAAAGCAGCACACATTTATTATCTTACAGTGTCTGGGGACCAAGAACCTAGGCTGTATCTTCTGCTTCAGGATCTCATCTGAAACCTATAGTCAAGGTATTGGCTGGGGCTGCAGTCTCGCTTGAAACTCAAATTGGGGAAGGATCTGCTTCCAAACACATGGGGTTGTTGGCAGAATTCAGTTCTCTGTGGGCGTTAAGACTGAGGGCCTCAGTTTCTGGCTGGCTGTAAGATGGAAGCAGCCCTCAGTGCCTGGATGGTTGTTGGCCAGCTGCTGCTGCCACATGGCCCACCCAGTGTGGCTGCTTGCTTCATCAAAGCCAGCAAGGAGAGTCTCCTAGCAAGATGGGCGTTAATTACCATCTTATATGATGTAGTCAGGAGTGGCCTCCTGTCCCCTTTACTATATTCTTTTTCTTTTTCCTTTTTCTCTTTTTTTTTGAGATGGAGTCTCACTGTGCCACTCAGGCTAGAATGTAGTGGCACGATCATGGTTTACTGCAAGCTCCACCTCCTGGGTTCAAGTGATTCTCCTGCCTCAGCCTCCTGAGTAACTGGGATTACAGGTGTGCACCACCACACCCAGCTAATTTTTTTATTTTTATTTATTTTTATTTTTTAGTAGAGACAGGGTTTTACCATGCTGGCCAGGCTGGTCTCAAACTCCTGACCTCAAGTGATCCACCTGCCTTGGCCTCCCAAAGTGCTGGGATTACAGTCATGTCCACTCTAGGAAGGTTACTGGGATCACTCATATAGCTACCATGCTGGGTCCTCTTTACTGTATTCTATTGATTAGAAACAAGCTCTTGGTCCTGCCCGTAGGTAAGGGTGGAGGTTATACAAAGGGGTAAATGCTGAGAGGTGGGGAGCATTAGGGGCCCCTTTGAGTCTATCTGCCATGGCCTATGTGAGGGAGGTGGAGTGAGCTGAGTGGAGATCTGGCCTGCCAGGTAGAGGGAAACAGCAAGAGCAGAGGCCCTGAGGTGGGATCCTGCGTGATGTGTTCAGAGATCAGCAAGGAGCTGAACGAGAGAGGGGAGGAGAATGAGAGACTGGAGAAGGGACGAGCCGTGGGGTCTTTGTAGATAAAAGCTTGCCTTTTGGATTTTATCCTGAGCGTGCTGACAAGCCACTGGGAGGTTCCCAATCCATCTGTTGATTTACGTTCCTAGATTTTAAGAGTTACGGTAAAAGACACATCACCTAAAATTTGCCGTATTGACCTTCCTAGAGTGGACAGTTCAGTGGCCTTTAGTCCATTCACAAGCTTGGGTAAGCGTCACCACCATCCGGTTCCAGAACATTTTCATTACCCTGAAAGGAAATCCCACAACTACTAGCGGTCACTTCCCCTTGCTTCCTTCCCCCAAATCTAGGCCACCACTAATCAGCTTTCTGTATCTGTGAATTTGGCTATTCTGGGTTTTTCATATAAATGGAATCATAGAATACGTGCTTGGCTTCTTTCACTTAGCATGTTTTCAAGGTTCATCCATGTTGTCACATGTATCAGTATTTCATTCATTTTTTATGGCTAAATAACATTTCATTGAATGTATATATCACATTTTATCCACTCTTCTGTTGATGGATATTGGAGTTGTTACAACTTTTGGCCACTGTATATGATGTTGCCATGAACATTGGTGTACCGATATCTGTTTGTACATGTTTTTAATTCTTTGGAGTATATACCTACACACGCACACACACACACGCATACACACACGCACACACACGTTGAATTGCTGGTAGGTTTAAGTTGTTAAGAAACTGTCAGCCATCTTTGAAAGTGACCACACCATTTTACATTTCTACCAGCAGTGTATAAAGTTACCAGCCTCTCCACATCCTTGCCAGTACTTGCTATTCTCTGTTTTCATCATTAGAGCCATTCATCGGGGTGTGAAGTGAGATTCTACTGTGGTTTTGATTTGCATTTTTCTGATGATGAATGACATAGAGCATCTTTCCCTGTGCCTGTTGGGTGTTTGCATATCTCCTTTGGGGAAATGTCTATTTGGGTCCTCTGCCCATTAAAAGAATGGGGTTCTTTGTCTTTTAGTTGTTGAGTTGTAAGAGTTCTTCATATCGATTTATTTTTATTGAGCTATTATCACCACTGTGGTTGTTTCCCCAGTAGGGCTCTGTCGGAATCCCCAGGCATCATGAATGTTCTCTGCTTAGAAGGAAAGGGACTATAAATGCCCCTTCCCTTGAGTAACCCACTCGCTGACTTGTCTCCATCAACTTCCCTCCAGAGAGCAGAGCTAATAATCCTTTTTCTCACCGGCCTCAGTCCTCCTTGAAAATTACTCTGAAGGCTCCCTGGGGTCCTCTTACCTAAACGCCTCCCCCAGGGCTGCTTAGATGGCTTTGTGGGGGGCTCTTCAGCTGGGAGAAGGAGATTCTCTGGGGAGGAGCACAAGCTTCCAGCTCCCTAAACCTGTCTCACCTCCCACCCCTGGTGGGTTAGAGACTCTGGGGACTCCAGGAAGAGCCCAGGGTCCTGCCTGCATCAGCCCTGCTTAGCCTCTGGCCTCTTAGTGAGGCTCAGGGACAAATTAGGAACTTAATCCATCCAGGGAAACCTGCAAGCACTGTACAAGGAGTCAGAGAGAGCCCTGTGGCTTCTGGTCTCTGGTCTGCCACCATGAGACTGGGGTCCCTGGACCTCATCTCTGAAATGGGCCTGAACCTGTGTTGGAAGGAGCCAGTTTGAACCTTTCAGATCCAGAATTCTGTGATGGGCTTAAAAAAAATACTTTATTTAGAATATCTCCTTCTCTAAGAAGCCCCTATTCCTTCTAATTGCATTAGGTGACTGCACAACTACCTAAATTTACTTTGTCTTAGGTATGTCTTTTGGTTGTGATTACGTCTTTATACATCTCTTACTCTTACTGGATTGTCAGAGGGTGCATGCAAGCTGATCATTTCAGTTTTTCTGAGAACTCTTTGAGGATTTCCCCATTGTCTTAGGGTGAAGACCAGATCCTTACCTGGATGGGTTTTCATTATCTCCTTTTTCTTTTCCTTTTTTCTTTTTTCCTGACAGAGTTTCATTCTTGTTGCCCAGGATGGAGTGCAATGGTGTGATCTCAGCGCACTGCAACCTCCGCCTTCCAGGTTCAAGAAATTCTCCTGCCTCAGCCTCCCAAGTAGCTGGGATTACAGGCACCCATCACCATGCCCAGCTAATGTTTTGTATTTTTAGTAGAGATGGGGTTTCACCATGTTGGTCAGGCTGGTCTCAAATTCCTGACTCCAAGTGATCCACTGGTCTTGGCCTTCCCAGGTGTTGAGATTACCTGGTGAGCCACCAGGCCTGACCATTGTCTCCTTTTTCACTATCACTTTGCATGGCACTACCCCTCGATCTCTCTAGTCCAGCCAAAAGGGTTGTCTTTGGGTCCTTGGTGTGCCCTACCACTGGGCCTTTGCATATCCTATTCTCATTACTTGGATGCCTTTTCTTTCCCTCCTCATCTTCTTTAGATTTTAGTGCAAGCTTCACTTCTTTAGGGAAGCCTTCCTGGACTCTCCAGCTTAGTTCACATTCACATTATCAGCTCTGTGGACCTCCCCTCTGTAGCCCTGACTACTCTGTTACCTTTTTTTTAGGATAAATAACTGTTTCTCCTTATTTGCAAAGGAATCTGAGAGCAGGGACTCTGAGAGCAGAGACCATGCCTGTTGGTCCTCCACTGTAGCCTCAGTGCCTCATTCTCCTCAACACAGGTTGATTTAACACCTACTCTCCCCCAGGAACTGTCCTCCATTGTAGCCTTAGTTCCTGGAGGAGAGTAGGTGTTAAATAAACCTGTGTTGAATGGCAAAAAAGTCTCTGTGCTCTCAGAGTCCAGGTCAGGACCTGGCAGGTAGCCGGCATGGAACACCTTGTTCCATTATGCTGAATAAATTAAGGGGTTCTCTGAAAGGCGGTGGATCCAGCCTCTGCTTCTGTGTGGCCTCAGCTGCATGTGCACATCTGAGGCAGACAGATCTGTGTTTGAATGTGGGCTCCTCTCCCTTCCAGCTGTTACCTTGGGCGCCTCTTTTCCTTCTTGGAGTCCATTTCTTGATCTGTCCACAGGGGATCTTCATTAGGCGGTGCTGAAGGGATTTCACAGCTAATGGTTTTGTGGGCCCTCTGTTAACTGAAGACCTTTGCAAATGGACTTGAAGAAATTCTGTTTCTCCCAATATCTTCCAGAGAGATTGGTGGTCAGATCTGTGTGGATGCAGAGCTGATGTCTCCTCCTCCACTGGTGGTGCTTGAAAAATGGCACGAGGCTAAATTTCCCCATGCTCTGAATGACTGGGGAGAGTGGCCACAAATCTGAACAGCCCAGATGTAATTTCTGACTCTGGGCACCTGTGTCTTGCAGAAGGGAGGGAGGTGGACAGATTTAGCTGCGGGATGTGCAGTGTGCTGCTTGGGTCCTGTCTTCCTGCTTTATGGGTGCGAAATGTGGGATGCGGTCACACAGCACACAGCCCCTGTTCTCTCCCACTGTGTCTGCCTCCTTGCAAATAATATATTTTTTCATATGGTTTTTTCTGGCTTAATTGTAAAATGACGCATGTTTGTAAAAACAAACCAAAACCAAACAGCCAAACAATACAGCAGTGTATAAAATAGAAAATGTTGGTTCTTCCTGCCCCGCTTGAATCTCATATTCTAGAATAATCAGTTTAGAGTGTGCCAGTGAAAACCACCAGCTCCCTGTCTCTATAATGCACATCAAACATTTAGCAATTTCCTGATGGATATGGTTTGGCCCTGTGTCTCCACCCAAATCTCATCTTGAATTGAAAATCCCCATGTGTGAAGGGAGGGAGGTGATTGGATCATAGGGGTGGTTTCCTGGATGCTGGTCTCGTGAGAGTGAGTGAGTTCCCATGAGATCTAATGATTTTATGGGGGGCTCTTCCCACTTCACTTCGAAGGTGCCTGCTTCCCCTTCTGCAATGATAGTAAGTTTCCTGAGGCCTCCTCAGCCATGTGGAACTGTGAGTCAATTCAACTTCTTTATATATTACCCGGTCTCAGGTATTCCTTTACAGCAGTGTGAAAATGGGCTAATACACTGACAGTAGAGAGATAGATAGCAATAACTATGAATTACAAATTGCATACTATGGGACAGGCATTATGCTGTAAGTCAGGGGTCCCCAACCCTCAGGTCATGGACCACATTAAGAACCGGGCCTCACAGCAGGAGGTAAGCTGCAGGTGAGCCAGTGGACATTCATCTATTTTTAGCAGCCACTCCCCATTACTCTCATTACTGCCTGAGCGCTGCCTTCTTTCAGATCAACGGTGGCGTGAGATTCTCATAGGAGGGCAAACCCTGTTGTAAACTGTGCATGTGTGAAATCTAGGTTGCACGCTCCTTATGAAAATCTAATGCCTGATGATCTGCTGCTGTCTCCCAGCACCCCAGATGGGACTATCCAGTTGCAGGAAAACAAGCTCAGGGTTCCCAGTGATTCTACATTGTGATGGGTTGTATAATTCTTTCATTATATATTACAATGTAATATAATGGAAATACAGGACGTGGTAAATAAATCCAAGTGTACACTTAATGCATCTGAAACCATTCCCATCCCCACCATTCATGGAAAAATTGTCTTTCACAGAATTGGTCTCTGGTGCCGAAAAGGCTGGGGACTGCTGCCCTGAGTTTTTAGAAGAAGCAAATGAATTGATTCCAAGCCAGTAGAATAGTTGCACCCATTTTACAAATGAGAAAACTGAGGCCCCAGATTTTTAGTAGCTAGTTCAAGATCACACAGCTAATAAATAAGAGAGTAAGGATTTGAATCTTCTACATATTGTTTATTTAATACAATATATATATGCATGTGTACACACAAGTACATAGAGGTTTTACTGCAAAAATAGATCATACTTTTGGTTCTGAAACTTTACTTAATAATGCATTGCAGGCATCTTTTCAGGCCAATGTAAATAAATATACATTTAGTTTAGTTTTTTTTTTTTTTTTTTGACAGGATCTTGCTCTGTCGCCCACATTGGAGTGCAGTGGTGCACTCATGGCTCACTACAGCCTCAAACTCCTGGGCACATGTGGTCCGTCCACTTCCTAAGTAGCTAGGACTACAGGCTAATTTTTTCTATTTTTTATGGAGATGAGGCCTTGCTGTGCTGCCCAGGCTGGTCCTGAACTCATGGGCTCATGTGATCCTCCTACCTTGGCCTTCCAAAGTGCTGGGATTACAGGTGTGAGCCACCACACCTTGTCCACATTTAATTTTTCAAATATTTTAATAACTGAAGAGGATTCTAGAGTATGGATGAGCTGAAATTTATACCAGTCATTCCCAAAGGAGAAACATTTATTTCTAAATTTTTGCTCAAAAAATGTTGTTTTGGTGATCATTATTTCACAGTTGTTTTTAAAACATTAAAAAAATTTTTATGCATGTGGTAAATATTCAAGTAGTTTTTTGGGGTGAGTAATTCCTGTCTGTCTCCTGGTACTCTCAAAAGGGGAAGTCATAGTTAGCAATTTTTTTCTGGATTCTTCCAGGAAGTGTGTGCTTTCAATTGTGTGTGTGTGTGTGTATAAATATATATATGTATGTGTATATATATATATATAAATAAATGTATATAAACATATACTCACACATATATACACACACGTTTGGTAGACAGGTGATACTGTATACACTGTTCTGCAAACTTGCTTTTTTTGTTTAATTATATATGGAAAATCCATATAGGTTTCCTGAATTCATATTTATGTAATTTTGAAGGGGTAATATACTCATTGCTCAAATGTATATAATAAAATATGTAAAATGTATTTGAGTGTAATATAGATGAATATATTTGAAGGAATAGAGTGAAATGTTTCCTGCTTTCATACCACCCTCATAACTATGATTATTTTCATATGATTATATTAGCTTCTTAATATCCTTCCAGAATTTTTTTATATATACTTATATAGATACAAGAAAGTATATCTGCAATCTTATTTTAAACTCCTTTTAAACTCAAGAATAATATAATCTGTATATATTTTTACATTTTGCTTTTTTTCACTGAAACTTGTAGATATTTTCATTTCAGTACATAAACAGCTTCCCCATTCTTCCTTTTCTCCCTTCTTTTTAAACAACTGCATATAGTACAGCATTTCATTCTATAGATGAATTAAACCATGTCGCCTTCTTTTAGAAATTATTATTTTAATTCATTAAATAAACAATGCATGCATAGGTACAAAACTCGGAAGGTACAGAGGAATAGTCAGTGAAAAATCACGTTCTCCCACTTCGGTCTCCAGGTCTTTCAGTTTTTCTATTTGGGGGCAACCAGGGTTCCCAGTGTTATGTTATCCTTCTTGAGATGGGCCGTATGTTATGACCGAGTATATGTGAGGAGCATATGAGCATGTACACACACACACACACTCACACACTCTCTCTCTCTCTCTCTCCCCCCCCTTCCTTCCTTCCTCCCTCCCTTCCTTTGTTCCTTCCTTCTTTCTCCTTCCTTCCTTTCTCTTTCTCAGATCTCATTCTGTCACCCAGGCTGGAGTGCAGTGACACGATCATGGCTCACCACAACCTCTGCCTCCTGGGTTCAAGCTGTTCTCCTGCCTCAGCCTCCCAAGTAACCGGGATTATGGGCACCCGCCACCACACCCGGCTAATTTTTTGTATTTTTAGTAGAGACAGGGCTTTACCATCTTGGCCAGGCTGGACTTGAACCCCTGACCTCAGGTGATCCACCCGGTTCGGCTTCCCAAAGTGCTAGGATTACAGGCATGAGCCACCATCTTTCTCTTTCTTAATGGCTATGTGGAATTCCACTGCCTGGATGGGCCGTCATTTCTGTAATCAGTCCTCTATGATGTGACATTGCATTATTTTCAGTCTTTTGCCACCTCAAGTGATGAGGCTGTGATTAGCCTGCACAAACCCCTCTGTGCTCAGGTTTGGATGCATCTAGACACATCATAACTGAGTTCAAGGGCATGTGCACTGACAATTTGAGGCACGTTGCTAAGTTTCCTTCCAAGGAGGTTGTCACATGCAGCTCTATACGGCCCCAAGATGCCCAGGGTCTGGGCTGGCACACAGGAGCTGGGGAGCCAAGGGAAAGCCGGCCAAGGTTTTGGTCAGCCTTTCCCTTTACATCTCTCCTTCCAAGTTTTCATGACCAGTCTTCTCTAGACAATGTACTTGCTCTTGAACCCCCATCAAATGATGGCCTTAACAGGCCTTAACATTTAGTCCATCATACCCCAAAGGCTCTTCTCTGGAACACATTTCTTTTTTTTTTTTGAGACAGTCTTGCTCTGTTGCCAGGCCCCAGGCTGGAGTGTAGTGGCGCAATCTCGGCTCACTGCAATTTCTGCCTCCTGGGTTCAAGCAATTCTCCTGCCTCAGCCTCCTGAGTAGCTGGGACTACAGATGTGTGCCACCACACCCAGCTGATTTTTATATTTTAGTGGAGACAGGGTTTCACTAGCCAAGATGGTCTCGATCTCTTGACCTCGTGATCCACCCACCTTGGCCTCCCAAAGTGCTGGGATTACAGGTGTGAGCCACCTCACCCAGCCTGGAACACATTTCTGTGGATAAATATGGAGGGTAAAAATTGCCTCCCCAATCCAATGTGCCTGAGCAATGCTGAGTTAAGTGATATTAAAACAGGTGTTTTGTTGCAGGACCTTTCAGAGCCTTTAACATGCTAATAAACATTGGGATGTCTAAGAGGTGTTAGTGTGTGGAGTTCATCACATTGCTTTGACCACACAAGTTCAGAAAGGCTGACATGATCTCACCGCTGCATTGTACTGAAAGGGAGGCTAACGCCCAGAGAAGAAAGCTGAGTTTTCCAAGGTCACACAGCAGGGGTGGTGATCTGAATCTCCAGTCCCACTATGATAATGACACCAAGAAAGTGCTCCATGCTCCTTCTCTGTAATGGGTAACTTGGTGCCCTAAAGGGACACCAAGACATCTGTAACACACCATCCTGGAGTAGATCCTCTTTAATGAAAAAAACTGGTAAAGTCTGAGTACAGTCTCTGGTATTCTTAATTGTAGAAGGTACCAACATCACCTTCTTAGTTTGGGCAAATGCACTGTGGTTATGTAAAATAGTAGCATTGGGGGATGCTGGGTGAAGGATGTCCAAGAACCGTTTGTATCATCTCTGCTACTCCTCTGTAAATCTAACATGATTTCAAAATGAAACCTGCATATATTATTCATGCCAAATCAAACACTGAGTCATATACTAGACTCAACCACAGACAAACAGAAGCAGACCTAGAATAGTGTAGACTACCATCAGCAAATACCTTTGGAAAAATACACAAACGTGCTGAATATCTTATTTACTTGGGGCGGGGGAGGGCAACTGGGTGGCTGGTGAGTCAAAGGAGAAAGCCTTTTCTGTGTAGCCTTTAATATCTTTTGGATTTCAAACTTTGTGAATGTCTTATTTCTTCAACAACTAAATTTTCAAAATAATTCAGGGGAGAAAAACTTTAATGAAAACATTCTGAGTTTGACTTTTTTGGAAAATATAGTGAACATAGTAGAAAAAAATAATTGTTGCTATTAGTGTTTCTTGGAGTTTCTCTGTTGTGCAATAATAAGAGTTCATATTATGTGCTTTGGTAAGCACAGAACAGGCATTATGTCACTGAATGTCCTCAACAATGCATGAACCCCATTTTTTAGAAGCACCACTTGTCCAACATGTCACGTAGTGAGAGGCTGAAATGTGAGGCTTGGTCTGCCTGGTTCTGTAACCCAAGCTTTTAATTGCTATTTCTACTGTTAGGGTACAACGATATGCACAGAAGTGTATGGGAGCAGACACAACAGGGCCTGTAGTAGATGCTGTTGGGGCCTCGCCCATATTACCTTGGTAGGTGCCAGTTTTGTGCATGCCAGCCTGACTCCCACATTTCTGCATTGTTTTCCTAAGGGAGCTCTCTTTGCCCACTAAGGTTGCTCTGCTGGTACTCATGGCCAGCTGGAGGTGCTGGGGGATTATACTCCCACTTCCATCAGCCCTCATCCAGTGACTAATAGGAGTTGGTGTATAAATACCCCCCAGCTCCCTCCCCTTGTGTAGTAACTCTGAGGTGCAGCTCTACACCAAAAAGGTAGAGAAGACTGCCCAGAGTAATGGCCTTTAAAATTTTTACATTAAAAATGAGGTATCCTTTACATTCCATGAAATTCTTTTTTTCTTTTCTTTTCTTTTTTTAACTTTTGAGTTGAGGGGCACATGTGCAGTTTTGTTATATAGGCAAATTAGTGTGATGGGGGTTTGTTGTACAGATTATTTTATCTCCCAGGTATTAAGCCTAGTATCCATTAGTTATTCTTTCCTGGCACTCTCTCTCTTCTCACTCCCCACCCTCCGATAGGCCTTAGTGTGTGTTGTTCCCCTCTGTATATCCATGTGTTCTCATTACTTAGTTGCCACCTAGAAGTGAGAATGTGGAATTTTTTTTCTGTTTCTGCATTAGTCTGGTAAGGTTAGTGGCCTCCAGCTCCATCCATGTTCCTGCAGAGGATATAATCTCATTTTTTATGGCTGCATAGTATTCCATGGAGTATATATACCATTTTTTCTTTATCCCATCTATTACTGATGGGCATTTAGGTTGGTTCTATGTCTTTGCTACTGTGAATAGTGCTGCAGTGAATATACGTGTGCATGTGTCTTTATGATAGAGCAATTTATATTCCTTTGGGTATCTACACAGTAATAAATAGGATTGCTAGGTTGAATGGTAGTTCTTTTTTAGGTCTTTGAAGAATCACCACACTGTTTTCCACAATGGTTGAACTAATTTACACTCCCACCAGCGGTGTATAAGCATTTGTTTTTCTTGGCAGCCTCGCTAGCACCTGTTATTTTTTTGACTTCTTAATAATAGCTATTCTGACTGGTGTGAGATGATATCTCACTGTGGTTTTAATTTGCATTTGTCTAATGATCAGTGATGTTGAGCTTTTTTTTAAATATGCTTGTTGTCCACATGTATGTCTTCTTTTGAAAAGTGTCTGTTCATGTCCTTTGCCTGCTTTTTAATGGGGTTGCTTATTTCTTGTAAATTGGGTTGAGTTCCTGTTAGATGCTGAATATTAGACCTTTGTCAGATGCATAGTTTGCAAAAGTTTTCTCCCATTCTGTTGGTTGTCTATTTACTCTGTTGATAGTTTCTTTTGCTGTGTAGAATCTCTTTAGTTTAATTCGATGCCATTTGTCAAATTCTGCTTTTGTTGCCATTGATTTTGGCATCTTTGTCATAAAATCATTTACTATTCCTATGTCCTGAATGGTATTACCTAGGTTGTCTTCCAGGATTTTTATAGTTTTGGGTTTTACATTTAAGTCTTTAATCCATCTTGAGTTAGTTTTTATATTGTCCTTTATATTCAGTGAAATTCTTAATGTTAGGTACACAGTTAAATCAGTTTGATAAAGGTATACGCTGGTGCAACCCACATCTCTATTGAGAAGCAAGAAATACCACAGAAAACTTCATTGTGCCCCTTCTCAGGTAATTAATTCCTTCATACCCAGAAGTAACCACTGATCTGATTTCTATTACTGTAGGTTAATTTTTCTTTTTCAACAACTTTTTGTAAATGAAATCATACACAGCATGTACCCTTTCCATTTGGTGTTTTTACCCAGTATAATGCTTCAGAGATTTCTTCATGCTGTAATGTATGTCAGTAGCTCATCCCCCTCCCCGCCTTTTTTTTGAGACAGAGTCTCACTCTGTTGCCCAGGCTGGAGTGCAGTGGTATCATCTCAGTTCACTGCAGCCTCAACCTCCCTGGCTCAAGCCATTTTCCCACCTCAGTCTCCCAAATAGCTGGGACTATAGGCACGTGCCACCATGCCTCGCTAATTTTTGTACTTTTTTTTGTAGAGACAGGGTTTCACCATGTTGCCCATGCTGATCCTGAACTCCTGGGCCCAAGCAATCCTTCTGCCTTGGCCTCCCAAAGTGCTGAGACTAAAAGCTTGAGCCACCATGCCTGACTACTCATTCCTTTTTTTATTGCTGAATACTATGGATAAACCTCAGTTTATCTGTTCTCCTGTTGATGAACATCTGAGTTATTTGTGGATTTTACCTATAATGAGTAAAGCAGCTATGAACATTCTTGCACAAGTTTTTTGAGGTTATGTTTTCATTTCTTTTAGATAAATTCCTGAGAGCAGGATTGATGGGTCATACGACAAATATATTTAACTTTTTAATACACTGCTACAAAATTTCCAAAACAGTTGTACCATTTTGTACTCCCACTCACACTAGATGAGCATTCCAGTTCCTCCTCATCCCTGCCAACGTTTGGTGGTGTCAGTTCCTTCCACTTGAGCCATTCAGCTGGGTGTGTAATGGTGAGTGGGACTTTGATGGATGGGGAAATAAGACTCCTGGAGCATCAGACAAATCCATTGAGGGTAATACCCAAACGGCATTATAGTTGCTAAATATGGGTGATTTGACTTTTCAAGAACCCGCAAATCCCCTCTGTGGAGAGCGAGCTCTTAACCCATTTCCCATTCCATGCTGGCAGTAGACAACATGTCTCTCATGCTCATGCTCTCAGGGGTAAGCAAGTACTTTTTCATTTTGTATTATTTTGGCTTTAAACATTTTTGTCTTTCTGCTTCTATTGGACCAGGGGAATCAGATTATTTACAAAATGCAAATGATTTTTATGAGAAGTCAAAAGGTAAATCCTTCTGTGCTGAGCCACGATGTGCATGCAGGATGAAAAGTCAGCTCCAACAGTGACCAATCCTGCATTCTGATCTTTCTGCATGACTGAGCCTGCTTTGTGAAAGCTCATTCCCTGGCTTGAAGCCATCCATTGGCTCTCATCACCAGAAGAATAAAATGCACGCTCCACAAACCCTTGAGTGCAGACCACTGTGGACCTCTCCACCTCATCTCCACGTGCTTCCTCTCTGTGTTCCACGTCTGCTGATTTTGTCAGGTGTCTCAAATGCTGAAAAGTGAATTCCTGTCTCAGGGCCTTTTCACTTGCTGTTTTTATTATTATTGTTTTTGGGACAGGGTCTCATTCTGTCACCCAGGCTGGAGTATACTTGCTGTTTCTTGTACCTGTAAGGCTCTTTTTCCTGCTCTCTATCTCTTTTTAAACTTTATCTTTGCCATTTATTTATTTATTTATTAGAGACAGGGTCTCACTCTGCCACCTAGGTTGGAATGCAGTGGTAAGATCACAGTTCACTGCAACCTCAATCTCCTGGGTTCAAATCATTCTCCTACGTCAGCCTCCTGAGTAGCTGAGACCACAGGTGTGTGCTACCTGGCTTATTTATAGGTTTTTTTTTTTTTTTTTTTTGTAGACACAGGGTCTTGTCATGTTGCCCAGGCTGGTCTTGAACTCCTGGACTCAAGCAATCCTTCTACCTTGGCCTTCCAAATGCTGGGATTACAGACATGAGCCACCGTGCCTGACCTCTTCCTACTCTTTATGGATGAATTTCTTAACCTTGGGTCTCAGCTTTTCAGCATTTTGCCATCTCATCAGAGATGATCTTCCCCAATCACCAAATTAAAATCATTTATTTAGAAAGCTTGATTTCGAGTCTTTTTTATTAAAAATAAGGACTCTACTAGAGTCATAGGCCTTTCCCCCTAGTTAGTCTCGAGGGAGAAGAAGAAAGTGGCAGTGACTCCCCTTCTGATTTGTGTCTACCCTTCCACAGCCATTTCCGTCTGGACAGCACAGAGATGCTCACTGCAAGGTGATTGCCAGGCTGCCCATTGTCAGGTAGGGTAATCGATCAGAATGCCATGATTCTCTTTGAACGTTATTTTCACAGGACATGGAAATAATGTCTTAAGAATGTCTCAGGACTCTTGCTCACAGTGTACTTCCAGGTCCAGTGGCTTCACAATTATACATATTCACACGCACCTCCATATTGCACCGAAAAATGAGACTGCACATTCCTAAGAATGTTCTAAATTTCACATCTTATCAAATCGAATTATTTGAACCTCATTTTGTCAAGCAGGAAGGTATCTGCCCCATGGTCACTACAGGGGAGAGGAACTCTCCTCTTCATCGCCTTTTGAGACTTCCTGTGTTAATTGTGAAGCTTTGCATTGGGAAAATCCATGGGGTTATCCAAGGGGAAATCCATGGGGGTTAGGACTATGTATGTCCCTTTTAGGGCTTGTATGCCCAGCACTCAGCATAAAACTTGGCACATAATAGGTGCTCAGCAAACATTTGTTGAATGAATGAACGGATAGATGGATGGATGTGTGTGGATGAATCGATGGGTGGCTCATTGGTACGCTTCTTAGATGAGGAGTCCCTAAAAATTCTTCCCTCTGTCAAAATGTTCATTATGTCCTCTGTGGGTGGGGAGGGGTCTGTGGTTCTTAGTCAGTTCCGATGTTTTGCCAAAGAAGGCACGTTCACACACATGTAACTTCTCCCATTTTCCCATCCCTTGCTCCCACATGACCAAGCCCACCTGGTACAGAGAAAAATATCCTCTAGCACCATGCTGGCTGACGGTGACGCCTCAGGGCTCCAGTTTCTTTCTACATTTGGTGTCTCAGGATGTTGCGATCACAGCTATGGAGTGTTTTAAAAAGAATCAAGTGGCCTCCAGAGGGTACAGGTTAGTTTTCAGAGCCAGAGGCCTGGAGTTCAAATTTACCCTTGTTTTTGCTCCATTTCAAGGTGACCAAGACCCCACTGGGAGGCAGACACCATCCATGTCCCTGTCCTCTCTTGGGTGGGTCCTTTAAAAACGTCTTGGAGGAATCTGACTGCCGGAGTCCAGGCCCATCTAAGGGACAGCCACAGACAAAGTGGTTTCAAACAGTATCAGGGGATCCTCGGTAGGGCGGTCAGATTTGGTAAAAATGAAGGAACAGATAAATGAAAACCACAAGCTCAGTTAAATCTGAATTTCAAATAAACATGGATAAGTTTTTCAGCATGACTGTATTCCAAATATTGCATGGGACATATTCATACTAAATGCTATTCCTTGTTTATCTGAAATTCCAGTTTAACTGGGTGTCATGTATTTTAACTGGCAACCATAATTTCCCCAGCTTTCTGTGGCCATAGTAGAAAGCAAGGAGGCAACTTTGAGGATGAAGGTCAGGGTCAACACTCCTAGTTACCTATTTTGTATTTTGAAGTTCTTCCCTTGACTTACTTGGTAAAAAGGGCTCCATTGATTTTCTTTGCTTAATTCTTACAATTATTATTCTAGAGCTTTGCATGACCTAACCTGCAAACCTCAAGGTTGCCTGTCACATACAAGGAAGATGCCCCATGCAGTGGGCATTTGTCCAATTAGGGTGTGGCTCTTCTTTCATGTGGGTCTCAGGCTAGGTGGTAAGCAGGAAAAAGAGGACATGATGGTGACATGTTGAGCATGGCGGCTCACATCTGCAATCCTAGCACTTTAGGAGGCTGAGATGGGAGGATCACTTGAGCCTAACTAGGAGTTTGAGATCAGCCTGGGCAACACAGTGAGACCCCTATCTTTAAAAAAGATTATTAGCCAGGTACTGTGCTATGCATCAGTAGTCCTAGCTACTAGAGAGGCTCAGGGGGGAGGATCTCTTGAGGCCAGAAGTTTGAGGCTGCAGTGAGCTATGATTAGGGCACTGCACTTCAGCCTGGGTAACAGAGTGAGATCCTGTCTTGAAAAAAAAGAAAGAAAGGAAAAAGGAAGGAAGAAAGAAAAAAAAAGGAACAAAGAAAGAAGGAAAGAAAAAGAAAAATTCATAGAGATCAAGTAGATGCCATGAAGCCTTGAACTTGGCATTTCTAGGCACCAACACTTTGAGGTGGTCATACTCAGCCAGGGACAACTGAGGGTGTGAAACTTGGGTTAGAAATAGATGTTTTAGGTTGGGTTTCACCAGAAGCAGAACCTGAGACAATGACTTTAGTGCAGGTAATTTACTCGGGGAGGTGATCCGCAGGAGGGGAGTGGGAAGTTAGCCAGGAAAGAGAAGGACTCAATACAGGTATATGAATGAGCAGGCTACATGGTGGGAGATGGGCTCAGTCCTGCTGGGGACCTCTGGGAGGCTGTGTAGAGTATACCTCATACAAAGGTATTTTGCCATTAAAAGTAATGACAGAAACCACAGTTACTTTTGCACCAACCTGATACTACTGCTACGATTACTCTTAATAATACTATTGCTACCACTATTGTTGCAATGAGTACTATTGCTACTATTACTATCTTCATCTCTACAATTACTGCTTTTATTGCTACCACTATCACTGTTACTTCTTCTACTAGAAGGACCAGTACTCATTTTCATTTGTAGAATATTTGTAAAATCAAATTTTGAATGGGGTCTGCGCTCAAACACTGTTATGATTTTTTTTTTGAGACAGTTTCACTCTTGTTGCCCAGGCTGGAGTGCAGTGGCATGATCTCTGCAACCTCTGCCTCCCGGCTTCAAGCGATTCCCCTGCCTTAGCCTCCCGAGTAGCTGGGATTACAGGTATGCACCGCCACGCCTGGCTAATTAGAGACAGGGTTTCTCCATGTTGGTTAGGCTGGTTTCGAACTCCCGACCTCAGGTGATCTGCCCGCCTCGGCATCCCAAAGTGCTAAGTTTATAGGCGCGAGCCAGTGTGCCCAGCTACGATTATTGATCTCAACAACAACTTGCTGAGGTGCATATTATTATCTCTTTTTCAAAGATGTGAAAACTGAGGCTCAGACAGGCTCCTAGAGACTTGGTCATATTTAGCTGTGCAGCTTTGAGCAAATCTGGAGGTGAATGTGGCTCTTCTGTATCTATACTCAACAAATCTACTCTGGTTCCTCTTTGTAGCTATTAAAAGTTCTGATTTTTTTTAGCTGTCACTTTCTTTAAAAATGTCGATTTTACCAAATGTTGCCAACTCATGTAACCCTTCCAACAGCCCTGTGCGAGACCTTCCATCATCATTTGCATTTTGCAGGTGTGGGAACTGAGGCTCTGAGGGGCGGGGCATCTCATTCAAGGTCATGGAGCGGTAAAGTGCAGCTTCCGGAACTCCAGGCGAGATCTGCCTCACTCTCAATCCAAGCCAGAAGCTTTCTCTTTGGAGAAGCAAGAGAGGGGGTTGCATATCTTCCAATTTTATTCTTTTTCTTTTTTTTTGTATTGGAGTCTCTGTTGCCCAGGTTGGAGTGCAGTGGTGCGATCTTCGCTCCCTGTAACCTCTACCTCCCAGGTTCAAGCAATTCTTCTGTCTCAGCCTCCCCTAGTAGCTCGGATTACAGGCGTGCACCACCACACCCAACTAATTTTTGCATTTTTAAAGTAGAGATGGGGTTTGGTTCCACCATGTTGGCCAGGCTGGTCTCAAACTCCTGACCTCAAGTGATCCACCCACCTTGGCCTCCCAAAGTGCTGGGATTACAGGCATGAGCCATGATACCTGGTCTTAATGCTGTATTCTATTCTTAATAGAAATGTGTACAAAACAGGGAAATATCTTGCTCAATCATTAAAAGAGATGTCTGTAAAACCCCGGGTGGGGTGGCTCCCTTTTCCTCTTACCATGCAATCTCCCAAAGTTTGTTTTTGTTTAGCTGGTCCTATTTCTTGCGTTTCTTATATTTAAGTTAGGTGGTGTCCTGTCTTAGTTTTCGATCCCTGCAAAGCAGAGCCTGAGAGGAGGACTTGGATGTGGGAGGTGTGGTTGGAAGGAGATGCAGGAAGCAGGAGTGAGGGAGAGGGGAGGTGAGGAAGGAAAGTGGGCCACCACCCTATGGGGGCATGTGTAGCTGGTTATCACCAGGGGAAACTGGAGCTCTATCCTGCAAGACATCCTCTGAGGAGCCCTGCAGAATGTGTCTCAGAATTGCCTCCCTGAGGGATGGGGGCATTTATCCCTCAACTCCTGAACCCCTAGTGGAGGGCCATCCCTGGGGCTGTGAATGCCTTGAACTTGTTGGCTGCACCTTGTGGAGAACTGAACTGCTTCTGCATCTTTGGAGAAGACCCTAAGGCAGAAAAGTGGAGCAGTTTTCTGGCTGCTTCTTGCCATGAGTATTAGTAGTAGCCTGTGTGGAACTGTGTGCCATGGCGATGCAGAGATCAGAGGTGGTTCACGGTAGTGAAATGCAAACAGTCTCGCATTAGGCTTCCATGCTGAGGGTGTCGGCAGGGTCAGTGTGGAATCATGGTTGGAAAAAGTGGGCTCTGGGGGCAGACTGCCTGGGCTCGAATGTCAGCACTGCTCCGTGCTGCTGGAGCACCTCTCTGAATTTTGGTTTCCTTATCTGTGCATTGAGAACGACCACAGTGCCTCCATCCTGGGATAAATATTGGTTGGAGTAAGACACAGGAAGCAGCTGGGTGTGGTGGCTCACAGCTGTAGTCTCAGCACTTTGGGAGGCCAAGGAGGGTGGATCACGAGGTCAGGTGTTCGAGACCAGCCTGACCAACAAGGTGAAAATCTGTCTTTACTAAAACTACAAAATTTAGCTGGGCGTGGTGGCACGTGCCTGTAATCCCAACTACTGGGGCGGCTGAGGCGGGAGAATCACTTGAACCTGGGAGGCGGAGGTTGCAGTAGGCTGAGACTGTGCCATTATACTCCATACTGGGCAACAGAGCGAGACTCCATCTCAAAACAAAACAGAAAAAAGACATAGGAAGCTCTCAGCACAGCCAGAAGCACAAAGGAGGTGCTGGGTGAGCTTCCCTGGTGTCCCTATTGACCAGACATGGGCTTTGCATTCTGATAACTTGCTGGTGGGAGAGTGGGGCAGAGGTGGATACTCTTTCCTGGACACCCAGAAAAGTTAGGAAATAAAGGGGACAACATAAAAGGCAATTGCAAGCCCATCCACGTGACCCAGGAGGGATTTACCATTTCAGGGACTTACCCTGGGCGCACGTTACTGATTTACTTGGAGCATGGGGTACCCTCCCTGGGGCCCCTCTTCCTCTTCCTCCCGAAGTCTTCACCCATCCTCCCCTGCCCCAGAGCGGCGCCTCCACCAATACTC
Source organism: Plecturocebus donacophilus (assembly GCA_004027715.1). Classification (NCBI taxonomy): domain Eukaryota; kingdom Metazoa; phylum Chordata; class Mammalia; order Primates; family Pitheciidae; genus Plecturocebus; species Plecturocebus donacophilus. The sequence goes on along the minus strand of PVKP010017911.1, from coordinate 20,162 downwards.
CTCGTTAGCCACAAACACAAATCCTGTTATCTTCCTCTCTCGCAGCACTTGCCCTTTGATTGAAGCCACCTTCCCTTCCCCTTTCATCAGCCTGGGCCCCTCCTGTCGTACATCTTCCCGTTTATCTCCTTTCACGGGCTCTCCAGCTTGCCCTGCACCGATCAATGCATGGGGGGAGATAGGCGGCCCGCCAGGCCTCCAGAGCCCACTCTTCTTCTGGGGAGCCCGGACCAGTATTTCTTGTTAAGCTTCTGTCTGGCTGTGTTCGGTTTCTCATTAGCTTTCTGCCGGGGCGCAGTAGTATTTCTTGCTCCTCAGCTGCACCGCCTGGAGATGCCTAGTAATTCTTAAACGGCGAGGTGGAGAGGGGCATCTTTAGAGCACGCTGGGTTCCATCTGGCTGTGGCTTGGAAAGGGGGAGCACGAGGAAGTGGCCCTTGGTTGTCACAGGTGGATGGGTCTTGGCGGGTCCCTCAGTCACACCGTGCCTTTGCTCAGCACTGTGGGTTAGCGCCTGTATCTGTGGCTGTCATTGCCACCTTATGTCAATTTTGCATCCCAGTCATTGAATTGACTTTGACCTGGGCTCCCCAGGACCAGCTTCCTCCCCGTTTTGTCACTGGGAAGACTCAGATGTGGACCTGACTCACGTTCCTCGCCTGCGAAATGAGATGCACGTTCTCTCTTTCTCTTACCTTATCCCTTTTCTTTATTTATTTAACAAACACAAAACATGTAAATAGTGTTCATTATGTGCCAGACAGTCTTCTGAGAACTTGACAAACATGAATGCATTTAAATTCTCCTAGTCACCCTGTGATAAAGATACAGCCATCGTCTCTCTTTTACAGATGAGATACTGTGGCACAGAGAAGCTAAGCAACTCACCCAAGGCGGCACAGCTGGTAAACGGAAGAGCCGGGATTTGAACCCAGGTAGTTTGGCTTCTGAGCATATACTCTCTTAAGAGGTGGTTTCTTTTGACGGTCCTGTGGTCTCCATAGAGTCCAAAATGCTGATATAGGCGATTCTCATTATTCATGCTAGTTATGCTCTGTAAAGTTGCTACAAGCATTGAATCAGTGAAAACTGACCCATTGCTTCTAGATTGTCAACCGATCAATACATAACCAAGTTTTATGTGTGTTTCTGTTTAAAGACACCTTATTTATTATTTACGATTGGGTTGTTAAATGTTGAACTCATGGCCAGAAGCACAGTAACTCATGCCTGAGTGAAGCTAACCGAACACATGTGTTTTCTCTGTAAGGCACATCACAACTTTCTTATGCTTCAGAATATGAAAAACCACTTCAACACTGTGCTTGAGGCCCCTTTAAAGAGCAAAATCACCAAAAGCAACAGAACACCAAAATGTGAAAAAGATGGAACTAAATAGACTGCGAAAAGGACTAGTTAACAGTATCAGAGCTGAGATAAGAGAGCCTTGCTCAGCTGGAGCTGAAAACACATGTGTCAGCAACTTGCCTGTTTCACTACACTGCCAGCACTCATGAAAGAGTTGTGGGTATTGATTTGGGGTTTAGAAATAAATTTGACCAAGTAGGTGAATTTGCAAAAACAGAACCCCTGAATAATGATGATCGACTCTATCTTGCATGAGTATCCCTGGTCAAACGCCTTCTGAGGCTCTCTCCTGCTTATTATATTAACTATAAACTTCACCTGTCTGCTTTTCAAAGGCTTTGACAATCTTACCCCACTCCATCTGCTAAAACTTATTTGTGGCTGGCTGCGGTGGCTCACACCTGTAATCCCAGCACTTTGGGAGGCCGAGGCGGGAAGATTGCTTGAGCCCAGGAATTTGAGACTAGCCTGGGCAATGTAGCAAGACCCTGTCTCTACAAAAAATAAAAATTAGCTGGGCATGGTGGAGCGGGCTGGTAGTCCCAGCTACTAGGGAGGCTGAGGTGGGAGGATCACTTGAGCCCAGGAGTTTGAGGCTACAGTGAATTATGATTGTGCCTAGCGCTCTAGCCTGGGTGACAGAGCGAGACTCTGTCTCAAACCAAACCAAACCAAACAAAACCCCCTCATTTTCCATTAGTCCTGAAAGGGCCATTTCCTTTTCCTCTGGGTTGGTGGCTCTTCTTCCTCACTATTCTACCAACAACCAGCTCCATCTTGGTTGTACCTGGACGTCTTTGCTCCTACTATTTCTTCCCAGGTATGCCCTCCCTTCCCTCACTTATCTACCAAGTTCTGTAGTTTCAAGGTTGATCAAAGTTCTTACTTATTTCTAATTTTTTAAAATGAATTATTATTTCCTTTAGGATACAGACTCTCGCTACGTTGCCCAGGCTGGAATGCAGCGGTGATTCGCAAGTGCCATCATGGCTTATTGCAGCCTCAACCTCCTGGCCTTGAGTGATCCTCTGACCTCAGCCTCCCGAGTAACTGGGACTACAGATGCGCACCACTGTGCCTAGTTTAAAGTTCTTTGTGCAGCTGATTTATCCCTTCTTGGGTGCCATAGGCTCAAATCATAGTGGAGGTTAATGTTTTAAAAAAAATCTTTTTGTGATTCTCTGACAGGCAGCCCACGTGGGAGGAATTTTCCAGAGACCACTCTCTGATGTGTCTTGGAACTGGAGCCATCAGAGTTACACTGACCATGTTTGAATTGGGATATTGAGGAGGTTATGGTTAAAAGCGTATGATGGGAGATCATATGTACATTGTACTGTGAGTGAGACTGGCTGGAGGAGTGTTTTAATTCTTCAGAAATACCAGCTGGCCTCTGTAAGTAACATAGCATGGTGAGCCAAGCATAATGAGAGATCATTGAGGGGTCCCAGCAAGAATGGATTGTTTAGAGAAGAGATGGTGCTTTTTTTTTTTTTTTTTTTTTTTAACATTTTATTTTGAATTTTACTGCCTATGACAAGCTGCTTCTAACAACCTCAGGGCACATGAGTGCAAAGACAGGAGAGGGGTCTGCGAGTTCTACTTGGGTAGGCTTGGGGCATCATGGGAGTGCTGGGACCTCTGTCTGGGATCCAGTTTAATCCTGATGACATCCCCCATGCAGCAGATAACTCCAAGTAACCAGCTGCAGCTGTCCACATCGCAGTCTGAGAGAGGCTGCTCCTGTCTTGCGTGTTCTCCTACCTCTTCATCCTAAGGAAAAAGACCCGTGATCTGAGTGCCCTGCTCTGGGACACAGGTGGGGAACAGGCAAGGATGGAGTGCACCCATTAAATATATGCCTGTTTTTTTTTGAGACAGGATCTCGCTCTGTCACCCAGACTGGAGTGCAGCGGCTCAATTGTGGTTCACTACAGCCTCCGTCTCCAGGTTCAAGCCATCCTCCCCACTCAGTACCTGGATGTACAAGTGCACGCCATCATGCCCAGCTAATCTTTTCTGTTTTTTGTAGAGATGGGCTTTCACTGTTTTGCCCAGGCTGATCTCCAACTTCTGGGCTCAAGTGATCCACCCGCCTTGGCCTCCCAGGTCCTAGGATTATAGGTGTGAGCCACTGCGCCACCAGACCTTTTTGCCTTTTGAAAGTACCTGTTACTAGTGTTCAATTGGGTTGAACCCTGCTAGGGACCAAGGTGAATTTGCATAAATTAGTCTATGCAGATTTGCATGCTATCAGCACATTTGTAGTGCCCAGAATTTCAGACATGGAAGGAAGCTAAGGGGGATGTCAAATGCAGCTTCTTTTCGTACCTGAAAAGAAACTGAAGTCCGGCTCAGGGAAGGTCACATAGCTAATTCTTATCATGGGAGGCAGACCTAGGGACATCATGGTGCTCCCGAGATTAGCACTGCCCCTCAAACATCCCCATTTTCTGTCCCTAGCCCATTGGAACCCCTTAAAGTCGGTTCCCCGAGCTCGGGTGATAACACATGTGATGGAAAGTAGGCAGGTTTGACATTAAAGCTCCAGCCTAGCTCTGCACCACATAAGCTGTGTGACCTTGAGCAAGTCACTTAAAACCACTCTGAGCCTGGCATTTGTAAATATGACGCTAGCAATGTCCTCTTCATTGCCCTGCTGTGAAGAATACGATATATTCCATAGATAAGACCCATGTAATCTTTTTTTTTTAATTAAGAGTCTCGCTCTGTCGCCAGGCTGGAGTGCAGTGGTGTATTATCAGCTCACTGCAACCTCCACCTCCTGAATTCAAGCAGTTCTCCTGCCTCAGCCTCCCGAGTAGCTGGGACTACAGGCACGTGCCACCACGCCCAGCTAAGTTTTGTATTCTTAGTAGAGACAGGGTTTCACCATATTGGCCAGTCTAGTCTTGAACTCCTGACCGCGTGATCTGCCCGCCTTGGCCTCCCAAAGTGTTGGGATTACAGCCCGGCCACGATCCATGTAATATTAAACTACCATTTACTGAATCTCCCCTATGGAAAGCACTTAGTAGGTGCTAAAAAACTCCCAGTCATTTCTTCCCTTCCCCTTAATGTGTCACTGCATCTGGGTAATTTGTGTCCATATTGTGTGTTCCTTTGAGAAGTGCATGTCATGCTCTGTGCTACAGTGACTCTTACAGTGGCATTTCAAGCATCGTGGCAGAGTGCTGAGACGTTGATGGAGATATTTTAAGCTGGGGTGTGTGGGGGGCACTCTCAGGGCCTCTCATGCCCATTCTGAGCCCTCTCTGTGAACCAGACTGACCCTGGCTTCTGTGCCATTTTCCTTCCAGCCAAGAATGTTCTGAAATGAAGCCAATGCCTGAAGGATCTAGGACGCCTGTGCCCTCTCTTACCCTGTCTCAGGATGATTTAGCCACCAAGAATTTTCCTTATGGTTGCAAGATGATTAAAAAAACCACACACTCAGATGCTTTTCTGAGGGTGACATTTTTTCACAGCCCCTCTCCCTTCTCCATAGATTGCCTGGGTTCCGTCCAGCTCCAGCTCTAGCCCGCTCTGTGACTCTGGACGAGTCACTTCATCTCTCTAAGCCTTGTCTATAAAGTAGGGATGATACTGCTTCCCACTTCGGAGAGTCATTAGGGGATTAAACTGATATGTAGGTAGCCCAGGGTCCGGCACACCGTGACAACTCACTAAATATCAGCCATCACTCCAGACTAAGAAGGCAGGATTCCCATTATGGAATTAACTTCCAGAAGGTAGACTGTCTTAAATATTGGGCAATGCCCTTTCCTTCTCTTGGCCCCAGTTTTTCCATCTGAAAAATGGGAATAGGACAAGGGAACTGGGTCGCAGGCATTGACATGATGTTCTGTGGTTATTAAATAGAGCCCTATGAAGACAGGGTCGGGGACCAAGGAGCTCGGGCCGCCTGCCCCACCTTTGCCACCTGCAAGACTGTACACTCCAGCCAGTAAGGACCTCATTGCTCTCCCTCACTGGTGTATCCTCAGCCCCAGCCCAGAGCTTCTGGCTGAGGGCTGACGCTTACGAAATCCACGTGAATGGATGTAGGAGGTCTGCTCTGCTCTGTTCTAGCTGCTGAGTTTTTGCATACTATTTTGTTTGAACAAAGAACCACGTGGTTTATCTATCAGTCAGGGCCCAGCAGGAAACACACGACACATATATAATTGGGATGATTTGAGGAGAGTTTATAAAGGAATTGTTTACAAAGGTGTGGGGAACCCCACAGGAGGGTGTAACTGGGGTCTAGTGCCATCTTCACTCCTAGATGTGATGGAGGGAAGGTTAAGAGTTAAGGGGAGAGAGTGCCCAGGGAGGCAAGGTCCTTGTCTGAGACCTTCAGCAGAGGGGTGCAGCCAGTCCTTGGAGACCCTGTCAGGCAGGAGCAGGGGGAATAAGTACCCTGACTCCATTCCCCCTCACCCTGATTTTCTTCTGGGGTTCCAGTTGGCAGAACCAAATCAGAAGGCGGAGGGCAAGACAGTCTGTGGAAGTCCACATGGGGAGAAGGGTGTAGAGGCAATCTGGGGATTGTGGGAGCCACAGAAGGAAGATGCCCATCACACATGGCCAGCACCCCCCATCCACTCAATCCCAACCCACCCCACCCCACCACACACTCACAACACAGGACCCGAGAGCTGATCTCTGCTTTCTAAGGGTCTTTCCAGGTCTGACCTGCACAGATTCTTCCATTTTAAATCAAGGCTAAAATATATCGAGGCTTACTGAGGTCTCACGGCAGCTCAGAGTTATCAGTGGGTTGGGTAGTGCCTGCTGGTCTGGTAATAATGGTGAAATTTTATTGCATTTAGGTCAAATTGTGCCTCAGTTCTAATGTCGTATTTTTGGGTCATGGGTCTCCTCTCTTTCTTTTCTAAATGTGCAGGAGTATTCCTCCTGGCCCTTCGGGATGCTGACGGAGAAGCAGATATACGGCACCTCTGTCATGATATAAGGGCTGCTGCGGTGCACAACTGTCTCCCAAGAAACTACCACAGGCGTGTAAAACTTCTCTCTGCATTGTCAGCACTGATCTCCATCCATGTCTGCTGGCTTTTCCAAAAATCCTTACGGAACAGTGGTTGTCAAGTGGTGATTTTGTCCCCCTCGTCCCAGGGACCTTTGGCAATGTCTTGAGATGTTTTTGTGATTGAGCAGGGGCTACCAGCGTGTGCTGGGCAGCGGCCAGGGACGCCACTCAACATCCTACAATGCACAGGACAGTCTTCTCTACTACAGTGAATTATCCAGTCCACAATCTCCATAGCACCCATACTGAGAAACCCTCTTGAAGATGGAGCCTATCCATGGGGCATTTGGAGTCTCCCCCTTCCTGAATACTTGAATTCCCTCTGGAGACTCTTGGATGCCTCCAGTAATGGGGAGCTCACCACCTGTTTTGAAGCCAGGCAGATCTGGGCTCTTATCATATCTGTGTGACTCTGGACTTTCCCACGGGTGGGAGTGGCTCCACCATCCTGAGCGTCAATTTCCTCCAGTGCTGTGGGTTTAGCAGCAGCCCTGCTTCACAGATTGTGGAGGATGAAATGAGAGGATGCGCCTGAGTTGGCTGGGGCAGCACATCTACAGGTATGCAGAGAGTGCTCCGTAAGGGTTCCCTGCTGAATGCCCTGTCCGGGTCCATTTGCCTGCCTTGTGGAGCAGGTGAATGGCAGGGTTTCTTTTGTCTCCAAATTTTCAGGATTCTAGAGATGGAGCGCTGAGTGAAGAGTAACATGGAAGTCTTTGAGGGGACTTTCCCCTTTGGGGTTGTTTCCCTGTAATGTTTGCTTATGGACATTTTGGGTGAATCATCTCTGAGTGTTGGAAGGAGACCTTCTAGCATGGGTTTATGATAATCTATGAAGGGAGAATCAGAATTTCTAAAGAAGGAAGCAGTGGGGTGTCAGTGAAGTTGGGAAGCTGATGGCTCTGAGGGGCCACCGTTCACTGCATTTCATTGAGGGACAACTCTACTTGGCTGTCAAAGGGTGGGCTTGGGACCCAGCAGGGCCTAGCTTGGGAGACTAGAGTTGGTGGGATGGGAGGCGGGGAATGGGAATCCCAGATGTGCCTCAACATCTGGGGCCAGAGAGCCCTGTCCCCCTGGAGGAATTGCTTAGCATTGTCTGTGTGTTCCCCCAAATGCATGACTCTGGAGAGATATGTAGGGCTTGGGGAGGAATTGTGTGCGGGGCTCAGGCCCAGGTCCATGGACTTTGAGAAATGTTGCTTCCCTTCATTCCCATCATTGCTTAAAGCTCTCCTTCTGTTCAGGCTCCATGCTCATTTCTCTCATCTGGCTCTATGATTATCCCATTAGTGGAAGAAAAGATTAAGGCCCAGAGAGGTGATGCCCCTTTCTGAGTTTACACGAATGAGAAGGGTCATGGCTGGGGCTCGTTCCAGGTGGCCATCTCCAGAGCGTGCTCCTGTGTCTCCTGCTCTGCTGTGCCGGTTTCTCCTGCAGAGCCTGCCTGTGGCTTGGGTATCAGCATGCACCCCGGCCCTCCTCCATCCAGTTCCCCTCAGCCTAGGATCCTCCAATCTGCGAGAAACCAACTGTTGACAACATTGAATCTCACCTGGAGATTGATAGTGATAATTTGTGGCCTCGCCAAGGTGGGAAGAGCTGTTATTCAAAGTACCTAGAAAGTCAGGAATGTAAGATAGAAGGCAGTGTGACCAAGGGCACGGCGCCTGTGGAGCAGAGGGACATGGCGGGGATGGACAGGCCAGGGGGCCTAGACCTGTGGAAAGAAGTTACTCAACACTTCCCACCTACCTGCTATTCCCTACGACAGGGGCCTGCTGGTTTTTGAGGAACCAGATGGAAGAATGTGGGAAGTGTGGGTTTATGGGGAGGATGTGTTCCCTGAGGAGACAAGAAAAATGAGAGATGAGAGAGAGAATCCAGGAAGAAGGGGAGTGAAGATGGGAGGGTAAGGGTGGAAAAGAACAGAGAGAAGAGGTGACAAATAAGGGGCTCATGACTTCACTGAGCTCCCGTTATGGGTTGGGTGCTGTGCTAAACACTCTTGTGTGTTACCTCCCGTCCTTAGGAAGATATGATAATGCAGGTTCATTATTCCCATTCTACAGATCAGAACACAGATTCAAGTGAGTTTCCCCAAACTGGAGAACTAGCCAGTAACCAAAGCTGTGATTCAAATCTGAGATCAACTCACCAGGGGAGAGATTTGTGTTTTTCCTCACTTGTCTTAGCCTGTTTGAGCTGCTATCAGAGAATACCTGAGACTGAGTAATTTACATGCAGAAATTGATTGCTCACAGCTCTGGAGGCTGGGAGGTGCAAAATCAAGATGCTGGCAGGCTTGGAGATTCTGATTCCAGGATGGTGCCTGGAATGCTGTATCCTCCAAAGGCGAGGAGGAAAACACTTTATCTTCACATGGCAGAAGGCAAAAAAGAGGCAAAAGGGGGCCAAACTCATCCTTTTTAATGGCATCAATCCCACTCGTGAGGGTTCTGCAATTCACCTCCCAAAGATTCCATTTCTCACTACCGTTCCAATAGCAGTTAGATTTCAACAGGAGTTTTGGAGAAGACACACATTCAAACCATAGCACCGCTGGAAGTTTTTCTCATAGGATGTGTTTGAAGTGACCCGGTTTCAAGTTCCACCCCTGCCTTGCTTGCACTCACTGGGCAGGAATGGAACCAATGAGGCTCTCAATGGGGCCAATGGAGTTCTCAGTGGAGCCAATAAAGCCAGTCCCTGGGAGGTGGCTTCCTGCCTCTTGTGCACTAGGTAACCTTGGACCTATTCCGTCACCCATGTAAGCCTATGTTCTTCGCCTAACAGTTAAGACATGGGATCGTTTCCAGATGAGAATCCACGAGTGCCTCATTGACTCGCGCAGTCCTTCTGAGATCGTTAAGCAGATGACTTCCATTGGCGTTGAGCTGGGAATTGAGGTAGGATTCACCATTGCAGGTGTTTAAGTCAACTGTTTTAATACATTGATTACCAGATGTTAAAAAAAAAAAAGAAGAAAGAAACAAGATAAACCTGCACAAGGTAGTTGTGAGGATGGAGTCAGCTGATCCTCGGGAAAGTGGTGTCTACATTTTAAAGTGTTGTGCTTGTGCAAGGGTTTCTATCGCTCATCACCGTTTCTGGTTTCTAGAACCTGGGTTTTCACCAGGCTCCCCCAGGGACAAGATCAAGCTGGTAACATGTTACCCTACAGGTAGCAACACTGTATCTGGAGCCCGCCCTCATTCCCACCAGCCGGGGTTGCTACCCACTGTAGAAACCATGTGTTTCTTTCCACTATGGGAGCCTCTGGTGTCCCTGCTGGGCCACTGTTCTTATGCCCAGTCATCCCAGACGTGCTTTCTGCCCTCCTGGGTCTTGCAGGTCTGCATGGTCCCCTAGGTTGCCTTTTCAACGTTGTGTGATTTTTATACTTACTGCTCTCGATATAGTTAATTCTGCATGAGACTGTAGGGCCCCATCTCCCAGCTGTTGTACATCTTCTAAATAGGTGGCCATGGTAAAGAGCTTACATGGTTTCTTCACTCACTCACCATTAACTGATTCATTTATTTATCTCTGTGGTTATTTGTGTATCCAACCATCCAATGACTGTTTATTCCAACAATATTCAATAGACTTTTTACTCAGTGTTTACTATGCACAGTTGCTGAAAATATAAATACAATAACTGCCTTTTTCTTTTGAGTCAGGGTCTCACTCTGTCACCCAGGCTGGAGTGCAGTGGTGCAATTATGGCTTACTGCAGGCTGGAACTCCCAGGCTCAAGCAACTCTCCCACCTCAGCCTCCCAAGTAGTCAGGATTAGGGACAAATCTCTATACTCGGCTATTTTTGTGTGTGTGTGTGTCTTTTGTAGAAACGGGGTCTTTCTATGTTGTCCAGGATTGTCTTGAATACCTAACTACCATTTTTAAAATGTGGTAAAATACATGTAACAGGAATGTCATCTTTTTAACCATTTTTAAACATACAATATATTGGATTCAATTACATTCACAATGTTGTGCAAACCTCACCACTATCTATTTCCAAATTTTTTCTTCACCCCAGACAGAAACTCTGTACCCATTAATCAATAATTCCCCATTTCTCCTTACCCTCTGGTCCCTGGTAACCTCTAATTTACATCCTATCTCTGGAAATTTGCCTATTCTAGATATTTCATATAAGTGGAATCATACAGTATTTATCTTTTGTGTATGGCTTATTTCACTTAGCATAGTATTTTTAAGGTTCAACCATGATGTAGCATACACCAGGACATCATTCTTTTTATATCATATGGATATAGCATATTTTACTTACCCATTTATCTGTCAGTGGACACTTGGGTCATTTCCACCTTTTAGCTATTACACATAATACTACTATGAACATTTGTGTACAAGTATCTGTTTGAGTGACTGTTTCCAATTCTTTTGTATGCATACCTAGAAGTGGACATTCTGGGTTGTAGCGTAAATCTATGTTGAAATTTTCAGAGAACCAATAGCTGCCATTTGTCAGCACTTACGTTGAGTCAGACATTGAGTTTTATGCTTTATTCACAATGTAATCTAATCCTATGATAGCCCCTCAAGGAACTTATCATCATCCCTCAGATGAAGACACTGAGTTGAAGAGAGTGTATCAGTCAACTATTGCTGAGTAACAAACCACCCCCAAATCCAGTGGTTCACAGCAGCCATCACTTACACATTTGCAAGTTGGCTCATGGCTAGTTTATCAAGGCTGACTTCTGCATGAGAAGCTCAGCTGTGGCAGGTCAGCTTCACATGCTTCTGAACCTTTTGAGAGCAGAAGGCTGGCCTGAGAATATTCTTTTTAAGGCAGGAGTGCAGGAGAATGGACTAAAGCCTGGAAGACATCTTTTGAGACAAGCATCCTCTTACTTCCTCCTCATTCTATTGTCTAAAGCAAGTCTTATGCCCAAACCCAAAGTCAGAAGGCAGGGAAATATACTCTGCTCCTTTAGTGGAATAAATTGCAAAGTCATATGGCAAAGAACACAGGCAAAGGAGGGAATAAAGAGCTGGGGCCAATAATGTGATCTAATACAGGGACATTCATGATTCTCCTAAGGTCTGAATGTGTGTAGGGTAGGGCCAGAATTCAACATGAAGCTACTGGGCTCCAACTCCTGAGGTGTTCTGATATTATCTGTTTGCCTTACAAAGACAAAACACTGAAGATTCTGCTCTGAGGGCCCTGATTGATGTCTGGAAGGCAGAGACTCCTGGATTAGCAAGCATGTGTAAGAAAGTGCTCTGGATGCCACAGGGTGGTAATTTGTGCATGGAAAATTGCTGGGGTGAAGAGGAGGGTAGGGTAAATTCCACCTGAGGATAGAGAGGGTGGAAGAAAATTTTCCTAGGGGGCTGATCTTTCAGTGGAATCTTGAAAGTTGGGGGAAGGGAAGGAAAAGATGTGCTGGGCTGAGGGAGCAGAGGAACAAAGGCCTGAAGGTTCATAAGGTGATGGTGAGCTCAGGGGTTTACCTGCAGTTCAGTAAGATTGAAACAGAATTTCCAAGGGTGGGGTGAGGGTGTAGAAGTGTAAGAAGTGTCAGTAGTTTTGAAGGGTCATAGAAAGGGATATCCAGAAAATAACTTTAGATCTTTGTACTGAGGAGAAAACAGAGGTTCAGAAAGGTGAGGGATGGGCCAGCAGCCTCAAGGAGACTGCTGAGTATGTGGACTTGGGCACCAACTCCTAAAGGAGAAGCCCTTTGGATGACCTATTCATAGTATGAGAGGTGTGTGTGTTAGTGCATTTTGCATTGCTATCAAGGAATACCCAGGGCCGGGTAATTTATAAATAAAAGAGGTTTATTTTGGCTTACGGTTCTGCAGGCTATACAGGAGGCCTGGAGCCAGCATCTGCCCCTGGGGAGGGCCTCAGGAAGCTTCCCATCATGGCAGAGGGAGAAGGGGGAGTCACAAGATGGAGCAAGAGAGAGTTGGAAGGAGGTGCCAGCCTCTTTTAAAACAACCAGAATTTGTGGTAACTCAGGACCATGGGGAGGGCACCAAGCCATTCATGAGGCTTCCACCCTCATGACCCAAAAACACCTTCCACCAGCCCCACCTCCAACATTGGGGTTTACATTTCAACATGAGGTTTTCAGGGGACAAATATCCAAACTACATCAAGGTGCATGATGCATACCAAGGGAGACAATGCCCAAGGAGGGATGGCTTGGGTACTTGGTGGGCATGGGATGGAGGATTTGGAGGCCCAGATGGGAGAGCAAAAGGAAGAACTTGAGATTGAGTATCTTAGTTCATTTTCTGTTGCTATAACAGAATACCTGAAACTGAGCAATTTGTAAAGAACAGAAATGTATCCTTTTACAGTTTTGGAGGCTGGAAAGTCCAAGATCAACATGCTGGTACTTGGTGTGGCCCTTCTCACTGCATCTTCACATGGCAGAAGGTGGAAGGGCAAGAGAGGGGTGAACTCTGTGTCCTCACATGGCACAGGAGCAGAAGAGAGTGAATCCACTCTTGCAAGCCCTTTTTATAATGGCATTAATGTCTTCATGAGGATAGAGCCCCACCTCCCAAAATGGCTACACTTGGGATTAAGTTTTAACATGATTTTGGAGAAGACAAAACATTCACATCATAGCAGTGAGTGTGGGATGCAAGCCAGGTCCCTCACTGTATTAGGGGCCTGGCCAGACCAGCTTTGGCTACAAATCCCCTGCTGCAAAACATGAGCTCTCAAATGGAAAATAAATGAAGATATATATATTTTATTGCGTTTTAGGTTTTGGGGTTAAAAAAGAAAAAGAAATGAAGATAGCTCTTCCCTTGTCACATGCAACAAAAAAGTAGCTTTATTTTATCTGGGAAGAGCAGAGAGCCACTGCAGGATTTTGAACGATGCAGTGATGGAGGTGGGTTTTGAAGGTCATTTTGGGACTGGAGCATGAGGCATCAATACAGCAGAATGTCACCAAGTGGGGTCCAAGCTGATTCCATTGGCTTATTAGTGAAGGGCTCTAATCCTGCCAGGGGCTGGCACCACAGAGTTGTGCCACATGTGACAAAGGACATGCTCCCTGAGCCAAGCTCTGGGGTCTGCAAGTTCAGTGCTTAGGGTCAATCACTCATCCCACAAATGTTTACTGAGCACCTACTATGTGCCAGGCACTGCGTTAGAACTCGAGGTGGACATAGCCATAAACAAAGGCAAACAAATCTATTCCATCATGGGGCTTGCAGCTCCCTTGACTGCTGGCCTATTCTGTCTCAGACTATACTTGGCACACGGGGAAAGGAGAAGGGCACCAGACCACCGAGTCTCCTGTCATCATCCTGGCCTTGAATATCAGGACCCAAAGGGACCTTTATTTTTATTTTTTGATTTATTTTTTGAGAGAGAGTCTTGCTCTGTCTCCCAGGCTGGAGCACAGAGGAATGATCTTAGCTCACGGCAACCTCTGCCTTCCAGGTTCAAGCCATTCTCCTGCCTCAGCCTCCTGAGTAGCTGGGTCTACAGGCAGGCATGCGCCACCATGTCCAGGTAATTTTTGTATTTTTATAGAGATAGGGTTTCACCATGTTGGCCAGGCCAGTCTTGAACTTTTGACCTCAGGTGATGTGCCTGCTTTGGCTTTCCGGAGTACTGGAATTGCAGGTGTGAACCACCGTGCACGGCCAGAAGGGACCTTTAAACCCCTAGAGTGCACACAGGTCTTTGCAGCTGGGAAAAGTGAAGCCCAGAGAGGCCAAGTAGCTTGCTCTAAGGCACACAGCATTAGAGGTAGGATGGGAAACAGAGCTCTTTCCATCATCCGGTCTTTTAATATAGTTTTGTTCATTTTCACTAATAATTATTGAGTGTCCACTGCATGTGAGACCTTGGAGACACAGATATGGATGAGTTGCAAGGAGTCCCTATGCCCTTGAAGCCTCGTCATCTAATCTAATGTTGTCCAATTTAAGTTTCTGGGTGATAGAATCATTCCATGTGGTACCAACAAACCACTTATGACTGCTACAATTGAAATGTGCCTGGTGCAACTGAGGCACATTATTTCATTTAATTAACTTTATCTCATTTATATTAATTTCAACTTAAGCATCCACATTTGGCCAGTGGCAGCTGTGTGTTGGATATTGTAAGTCTAATATATGGTCACATGACTACACACACACACACACACACACACACACACACACACACACATACATTGATATGGTTTGGCTGTATCACCACTCAAATCTCATCTTGGATTGTAGTTCCCATAATCCCCATGTGTCGTGGGAGGGAGCTGGTGGGAGGTGATTTAATCATGGGGGCATTCGCCCTCATGCTATTCTCGTGATAGTGAGTTAGTTCTCATTAGATCTGATGGTTTTATAAGGGGCTTTTCCCTCTTTGGCTCGGCATTTCTCTGTCCTGCTGCTCTGTAAAGAAGGACATGTTTATTTCCTCTTCCGCCATGATTGTAAGTTCCCTGAGTCCTTCCCAGCCCTGCAGAACTGAGAGTCAATTAAATCTCTTTCCTTTATAAACTACCCAGTCTTGGGTATGTCTTTATTAGCAGTACGAGAACAGACTAACACACACAGTCATGAACTGTGATGAGTGCTGTGAGAGATCAGAGCCACTACACTGTGGGTCCCCAAGATCACTGACAGTTTCCATGAATGATTTCAAATCCTTTACTAGAAGGACTCCCAGAACTCAGAAGACCTGTTATCCTCATGGTTATGGTTTATTACAACAGAAGGATTCAGATTAAAAATTGCAAAATAAAAGGTACGTAGGGCAGGGTCCAGAATAGACTTCCAGTTGTCCTCTCCTAGTGGAATCCTACAAACATGCCTAATTCTCCCACCAATGATGTGTGACAACATGTATAGAGTGTTGCCACCTGTGGAAACTCACCTCAGCCTTGGTGTTCAGGGTTTTAATTGGAGATCAGTCACATAGGTATGGAGTTACCACATGACTGACCTTAGTTACTTAGTCACCAGCCCCTGCAGAAGTCAATGTGATTAAAGGGTACCACCATAATTACATGGTTACCTAGACTGTCTGGCCTGGTTTGGCCCAAGTACCCAGCTATAAAAAGACTTGAGTTAGGGAGGATACTGCAAGAGCTTAGGGTTAATATCCCAGGAGTCAGTCAGGTTCTTTTTTTGGAGCACGCATGGGTTTGAACATCCTAAGTCTGCTGAGTTAACCCTTTAATGCACACTAGAAATCTATTAGGGAGAATAACAGGGGCCTTGAAGCTTGGAGAGATAGAGAAGGTGTTGCTTGTTGCTGACCATTTCGTCTGAGTAAGTTATCACCCTTATCAGTGGCATGCTTCTACCATTAGACTTACTGTAATGTATAATTTTTCTGTTTATCTGTTTGTTTACTTGTTTTTATCTGTCTCGTTTGCTAAATCAAGAGCCCCAGAAAGGTAATTTGTGTGTCTGTTAAGTTTCCTTAGTTCCCCCAGGCCTTAGCATACCTAGCACACTGCTTTGCAGGGCCAAGACTAGGAAATGAACCAAGTGAGGCACTGTTCTGGGGTGCAAAATTTAAGGGGCGACCGAAGCACTGATAATCAATAATTGGCTGGGCACGGTGGCTCACGCCTGTAATCCCAGCACTTTGAGAGGCCGAGGTGGGTGGATCACGAGGTCAAGAGATCGAGACCATCCTGGCCAAAATGGTGAAACCCCATCTCTACTAAAAATACAAAAATTAGCTGGGTGTGGTGGCACGCGCCTGTGGTCCCAGCTACTCAGGAGGCTGAGGTGGAAGAATCACTTCAACCCAGCAGGCGGCGGTTGCAGTGAGGCAAGATCGCATCACTGCACTCCAGCCTGGTGACAGCAAGACTCTGTCTCAAAAAAAAAAAAAATCAATAATCAAGATAAATGATGTTTTGATGTAATATTTTCAGAAATCAAAATTAATGCACAAAATTAAAAAATATCAAAATGTTAAATAAAGAGGGCATATTAGTTTGTTCTCACATTGCTATAAAGAACTACCTGAGACTGGGCAATTTATAAAGAAAAGAGGTTTAATTGACTCACAGTTCTGCAGGCTTTATAGGAGGCATGGCTGGGGGGGCCTCAGGAAACTTACAATCATGGCAGAAGGCAAAAGGGAAGCAAGCATCTCTTACATGACAAGAGAAGGAGGAAGAGAGTGAAGGGGGAGGTACCACACACTTTTAAACAAACAGATCTCATGAGAACTCACCGTCATGAGAACAGCAAAGGGGAAATCTGCTCCCATGATCCAGTTGCCTCCCACCAGGCCCCTCTTCCAACATTGTGGATTTCAGTTCCAGATGAGAGTTGGGTGGGGACACCAATCCAAACCATATCGGATGGAATCAACTTATTGATGATTTTCCCCTTGGCCTCGGGGTCCAGTATGGCTTGGTGCAGTTATCGATCCTATCTTTATGCGAAAATTTGGGATTTTGTTCATTTTGGGTTTTTTGAATTAATTGTGATTTTTAAAAATAGTGCATTAAATATTACTTATTTTGAGCACTGAATTTTTTGGTACCCCCTTGAATTTTGCACTTAATGGAAGTGCCTCATCTGCCTTGCCCTCCTCCTTGCTCTGCTGCTTGCTACACAAAAGGCCCTCAAAATATTTATTGGATAAAGAAGCACTTGCCTATGAGGTGGATGTTGGATTCTCTGTTTTTTCAATGGTGGAAACTCAGGGAAGTCTCAGAGAGGTAAAGCAAGTTGCCTAAGACACAGGAGTGGGGTTGAGATTCATTCCCAGACTGTCTTTCTGCAAAGCCTGGGCATTTATCCACTCTGTTCAGCTGCTTCACCTTTTCCCTGCCTCTGTACATCCTAACCTGGAGTGGACCCTCCTAGTGGTCTCTTGCAGGGTGAAGTCTCAGGGCAAAGGAGGCTAGGTGGGGAGCAAGGAGGAAAAAGCTGGGAATTGGAGAGGGTGTAACATTCTTCCAGGCATTGAGATGGAGAAACATGATTGGCACATTCTGGGCGAGACAAAACCCCCGCCTTTGTCACTCACTGTAAATTGTCCCCCAATCACTGGGCTGACAGAGATGGATTTCCAGTCCTCATAGCACAATTAAGCTTTCTCCGGTGTCTCATGGGGGAAGGAGGTAGTTGGTTTACTTGTGAATGCTTGGGGGTAATTTTCTAATGTTCCTTCCACCATTACGAAGGCTCTGCTCCAATCTCTTATCATATGTAATTCCTAATGATTTCTCTGTTACGTCCTGTTTTATTAAAGCGTCATTGAACTATACCCTATTGATTTAGATTTCACAGACAATTGAAATTTAAATTGACTCCAAATTGAATGTCTCCATGTAATCTCTGTTCTGCAATAAAGATAGATAAAATGCTTCTATTTTTGATAACAAGTTATACTGGAGGCACATTTTAATTTTGGGAGGGAAGAAAAAAATGTTGACAGAGTCTTGACTTTCTTTGAAAAGTGGCTGATGGTTCAAGGTCCAGGAGGTTGTTTTCTGTTTTTCTCTGGGGTGTGGTGCTGGAGCTATAGAATTCTGGAATGTCTGGGCTGGCTCACAGGTGCGAGTGGAAGGTGATAGAGTCTGACCCATTAATTAATTAATTAGGTGATCCATCCACAAATCCATCCATTTCTCTGGTGAGCACAGCATGCTTGGAATACTAGGTGCAAGGTGGGAGGAAAGAGTGAGCCGTAGCTCTCATAATGTGCGTGACTCCAAGCTCACGTCATTTGAGGGTTGAGTCTGGGGAGCCACCATGCAAAAAAGAAGGGAGAGACATCATTGCAACCAACCAAAGGATGCTGTCTTTCCATATCTGTCCCCACCCAAGCTAGAATCTTCATAGCAATGTTCTTTTTTTTTTCTAATGGCGAAGGTTAGCAGTTAGGGCTTGCAAAGGAATCTGTCACCTTATACATTTTTTATTCCTTATGAGATAGATGATCTAGAAAAGGGAGACTCAATAAAGCAACTATCTGAAGCTGGAGAGATGTTGAACTAGCCAGATCCTTGAGATCCTTTCAGAATAGTTCTAAGTTGTGAAGAATTGTGGTTACTAGAGGGTTCTAGATCTACCAGGAAGCCTACCACACCTGAACCCCAGCATTCAGGAGACATGGGCTGATGGTTGGAAGGGTGTGTTAATTTCCTATGCCTGCATAGTTACAAATGGCCACAAACTTACTGGCTTAAACCAACAAAATTGTATTATTTTATGGTTCTGGAGGTTAGAAGTCCAGTGGATCTTATAGGGAAATGATCAACATGTCAGAAGAGATGTGACCCTTCTGGAGGGTCTAAAAGTGAATTGGTTTCCTTATGTTTTCTGGCTTCTAGAGGTCACTTGCGTTCCTTAACTCACGTCCCCTTCCTTCCTCCATTATCAAAGCCAGCTGGCTTTTCAGATCTCTCTCTGCCCTCTGCTTCTATGCCCACATCTCTGACTTTGACCCCCTTGCTTCTCTCTGGTGATGAGTTTGGGTCCCCCTGTATAATTCAGAATAATCCTTCTGTCTCTAGATTCTTAATTTAACCATGCCTGCAAAGTCCCTTTTGCCATGGAAGGCAAAATATTCACTCATTCTGAGGATTAGGGTATGGACCTCTTTGGAGGAGCCATTATTCTGTCTACTACAAAGGGACTTGAAATGCTCACACTGGAGCAACCTTATTTTACCCAAAGTATTCCCTACTGCTTGCCTCTCATAGCAAAATCCATTGAAGTTGTCCCAAGGTGGAAGCCAGTTGTGAAGATGAGAGCAGGGGATGGAACTGAAGACGCTTGCATCCCCTTCCAACTTGATCTTGTCAGGTGGTTTCTGTGGTTCCAATACCCATGAGGGAGCTGGGCCTGAAGGACCTTGGAGCTTTGCAGATATAAAGGAAAAGCTGATTTAAGCTTCTGCAGTTTTCTCTACCCTCTTCATGAAGGCATTACAGCATATAATAAGAAAAACTTGGAGAAACATTTATTTTTAAGGAGGGCTGGAGGACCCCAAGGTCAAGCAGTGAATAGGACTGAAAAAAAATAAGAATGTGACTCACCCGTTCAATAAAAACTTATTGATGCCACAGTGAAATTCCCAGCCTAGTGCACTAGCCAGAAATGCAAAAGGCACTCACCATGGAGTGTAATAAGAGGAGGATAAACATACGCTATGGAGGAGAACAGAAGGGGAGCTCACACTGGCGACACCAGGCATGGCTTCCTCAAGAAAGTGGCCTCTAAGCTGTAGGATGTGGAGGAGCCAGCCAGAACAGTGGGCAATGGAGTGGAAAGAAACTTCTTGGCAGAGGAACAAGCATGTGCGAAGGTCCTGAGGTGAGAGAGAGCGTGCTCACTCTGGCAAGTGAAGAAAGTCCAGTCTGGTGAGAGTGTTAAGTTTGAGAGAAACTCAAACTATGAGCCTGCTGTAAGGACCGACAGGCTCCCAGAACAGGTCGATCCTCAGGCATCATTTAGTTCCAACGTGCAATTGACAGATGAGAAAGTCGAGGCCCAGAGAAGAAGAGTCTACTCTTCTTCACAGGGTAGTACAGGGTTCTACTGTGAATGGTTAGGGGACACAAGTCTAGAGTCCCTGATCCCTGCCTTTTGTCCTATTTTGATTGTAAATGGTAAAGTAAAAGTAAACGGGCATCTCCTGCCAGTGCATTCTATCTAATCCCTCCAGTTTCATCCAGTTTATCCAGTCTCATCATGTACTATTCAAGTCACCCCACGCAATCCCACCCCACCCCACCCCATCC
>PVKP010017910.1:0-45195 GCA_004027715.1 Plecturocebus donacophilus | reverse complement strand
GCTCCAAACATCATCCAAAAGGAGACCCAGTCCCATTTGCTCTGCACCAAGAGCCACTGGGCCGAGGCACCGGCAAAACAGCCACGCCAGCCAAAAGGGTCGCACTGGCGACCCGTGGGACTCCTCTGCTGGGAATGTCCTGGTCCGTGGGCACCAAAAATTCGTCTGTGAGTGTAGCGTCCACTTGCTCTCTGCGCTTTCACTGGGAGCTGCAATCCTGAGCTGCTAGTGATTGGCCATCTTGGATCTCTCCCATCTCCTGATTTTAACACACTTCACTCTCACTCATACTGTCCTGGTTTCTGCTTATACATAATCAGTAGATATTATAATTCTTAGATATTTAGTGTATTGCTTTCTGAATTGGGTTTACATTAGGTTGAATCACATGGAAATTATTCTGGCTTGAGGGATTCACTTTTAAGTCCTGCAAATTAAAACCTAAATATCCATGACCTCAAACCCTCAAACCAATTTCCAGAGGAAGTGTTTGAATTAAATATAGTACTCAAAGAGCTTATAAATTTTCATTCACTTGTCCATATAGGGTCTCCTTTTTCAGATTCATTATGAGTTTCAACCCAGCATTTTCTACACCAGCCAGTGCCATTTTGACATCAGGCATTGGTCAATATGAGGATGAAAGTATATAATCTTCATGAGGACCTTGAGTTGAATTTTCTGGTCCCTAGTTCTTTCTGGTTAGTATTGCTAACCAGTGTAAATCATGGAGTACAAGATGCAAGCTGTTTTTTCTGACACATCCATTAAACCTAGCCCTGCTGGAAACTCTAAACTCTACATCCATTCTAAGTGAGACAAGTTACAAAACCTACTACATCCCATGTCCAGCTCTTCCTTCCTTCCTCCCTTCCCTTCCCTTCCCTCCCTCCCTCCCTTCCTTCCTTCCTTCCTTCTTCTTAGATGGAGTCTTGCTCTGTTGCCCATGCAGGAGTGCAATGATGTGATCTTGGCTCACTGCAACCTCCACTTCCTGGGTTCAAGTGGTTCTCCTGCCTCACCCTCCTGAGTAGCTGGGATTATAGGCATGTGCCACCACGCCTGCCTAGTTTTTTATATTTTTAGTAGAGATGGGGTTTTACCATCTGGTCAGGCTGGTCTTGAACTGCTGACCTCATGATCTACCCACCTCGGCCTCCCAAAGTGCTGGGATTACAGGTGTGAGCCACCACACCCGGCCCTTCATTTCTTTCTTTCTTATTTTAAATTTATTTATTTTACTTTAGGTGCATCCTGTATCTGTATACTGCCAACTTCTTATAATCACTTTTCTCCAAGCCCATCAATTTTCTGCACATTTACATTTCCTCTGAATAATCAGAGACACTGAACTGGAGTATTTATTTCACAGTACGTGTTTCTTGCCACCTTCAAGACCCACTGGAGAAAGAACTAAAGCTTTCGTCTGGGATATGTATTGTGCCATACTGCAATTTTATATCTCAATAGGAATTTCAGCCTACACCTTGGTAAAATATATCTATTTATTGACTGGGCATGGTGGCTCATGCCTGGAATCCCAGCACTTTGAGAGGCCAAGGCCAGTGGATCACCTGAGGTCAGGAGTTTGAGATGAGCCTGGCCAACATGGCAAAACCTCCTCTCTACTAAAAATACAAAAATTAGCCGGGTGAGATGGTGGGCACCTGGAATCCTGCCTCAGTAGGCTGAGGCAGGAGAATCGCTTGAACCTGGGAGGCAGAGGTTGCAATGAGCCAAGATTGTGCCACTGCACTCCAGCCTGGGTGCAGAGCGAGACTCCGTCTCAAGAAGGAAAAGAATACGTGTGTGTGTGTGTGTGTGTGTGTGTGTGTGTGTGTGTATCTGTATTTAATTTCAACTATTTTATATTTCAATTCTTCATTTTGACAGAGGGCAGAAAGATAATTTCAGTTACTTTTGGGTTTCTTCTCCTTTCTGCCGAGATTGCATTTACACTTGGAGGGCATTACATGATTGCAGTGAACTGGCTAGTATCTTATTCCATTTGTGTTGTTCTAAATGAATACTGGAGGCTGGGTGATTTTTTTTTTTTTAATAATTTCAACTTTCAGTTTAGATTGAGTATGCATGCAAGTTTGTTACATGAGTATATTGCATGATGCTGAAGTTTGGGGAATGCATCCCATCACTTAGATAGTGAACATCTTACCATCTTACCCAACAGGTAGTTTTCAACCCATGCTCCGCTCTTCCCTCCCCTTTCTAGTAGTCTCCAGTGTTGATTGTTCTCATCTTTATTTAGGCTGTATATGATGCACCAACATCTATAACAGGCAAGGAAACTCAGAATGCTTCCACTCATAGTGGAAGGTGAAGGGGATCTGATGTGTGTAGAGATCACATGATGAGAAAGTAAGCAAGGTTGGGGGAGGCACCAGGCTTTTTTTTTTTTTTTTTGGAGGTAGAGTTTCACTGTGTTACCCAGGCCAGAGTGCAGTGGTGCAATCTTGGCTCACTGCAACCTCCACCTCCCAGGTTGAAGTGATTCTTCTGCCTCAGCCTCCCAAGTAGCTGGGACTATAGGCACGCACCATCATGCCTGGCTAATAATTTTGTAATTTTAGTAGAGATGGGATTTCACCATGTTGCCCAGGCTGGTTTTGAACTCCTGAGCTCAGGCAATGCACCCTTCCAGGCCTCTCAAAGTGCTGGGATTGCAGGTGCAAGTCACCGCACCCAGCCCAGGCTCTTTTTAACAACCAGATCTCATGGGAATTTTATAACAGTGAGAACTCAGTCACTCCCCTGCCAAGGGAGGGGATTAATCTATTTATGAGGGATCTGCCTTTAGGACCCAAACGTCTCCAACTAGGCCCCATCTCCAACATTAAGGATCAAATTTCAACATGAGGTTTAGAAAAACAAACATCCAAAGTATAGCAGATAGGAAACTAGTCCTCAGTGATTTTCTGGTCCTTGCAAGTTTGTCAGTTAGGATTTTGATGAGTAAACTTCATTAGAATTTTTAAGATCCCATCATATCTGGCAACTCTTCATGCTACTTTTCTGTATTTGGATTTAATTGTGATAGTCTGAATACAATAGTTACTAATACTGAGGTTAATAGTTCATGAGTAATAATGAAGTATTATTTATAAATGTATTTTTCTGCATTTCCTGAAGAGAATAAATTGAAATTTGGCTTTATCAAACTGGAAGGATATGATCCTCAACAATAGATTGATGCATATTGAAATCCTCAATATAATTAAAACAATTTAAAATTGTTATAAAAGCACTTAACATAATACCATCTTAACCACATTTAAATGCATAGTTCAGTAGGGTTAATTATATTCACATTGTTATAAAACAGATCTCCAGAACTTTTTTATCATGAAACTCTATACCTTTAAACTACTTCCTAATTTCCCTTTCACTCAGCCCCTGGCAATCACCATTTTATTTTTTGTTTATATGAATTTGAGTACTCTGTTGTGTATTACAGTTTTTGACTTAAAGTCTGTTTTATCTGATATAAGTGTAGCTACTTCTGCTACCTTTTGAGTTCTATTTGCAACAAATATCATTTTCCAAACTTTTGTTTTTAATTACAGGTGGAGTGAGTCTCTTGTAGAGAGAATATAGTTGGATCTTTTTTTTTAAATCTGTTCATCTATTCTATGTTTTTGATTGGAGAATTTAATTCATTCATATTCAAGGTAATTGTTGGTAGGTCAGTACTTACTATGGCCATTTTGTCAATTTTTTTTCTTTTTTTATTATACTTTAAGTTCTGGGATATGTGTGCAGAACATGTATGTACCTGGGAGAGGGTGGGGGAGGGGAGGAATAGCATTAGGAGAAGTACCTAATGTAGATGATGGGTTGATGAGTGCAGCAAACCACCATGGCATGTGTATACCTATGTAACAAACCTGCACATTCTGCACATATACCCCAGAACTTAAAGTATAATAATAAAAAAATGGGAAAAGCAAAACAAACAAACGGATTAAAAACAGAGAGTTCCTTCTTATAGTTCTGGAGGCTGAGAAATTCAAGGTTGAGGGGCTCAGATCTGGTGAGGGCCTTATTGCATCATCACACTGTGGAAGGCAAAACAAGGGAGTTAAGAACTCACTCTCAAAAGCTCTCCTTTTAAAGGCGTTAAACCCACTCTTGAGCATGGAGTTTTCATGGCCTAATCACATATCACATCTTAAAAACCCCTACTCTCAATACTGTTACAATGGCAACTAAATTTCAGCATGAGTTTTGGAGGGGTCTTTGAAACCACAACAGTCTATTAGGTCTATTTTGTCTAAAATACAGTTTGAGCCCAATGTTTCCTCATTGGCTTTCTGTCCCTGGTTGGGTTTGGCCAATGGAAGGCATGGGGAGAATATTGGGAGGTGGGGAAAAATTAAAGTCAGAGTATTTATTCTCCTGTCTTCTCTGAAGAGTCATCATTGTTGACTTTATTTTGCCTGGTAACTGTCATGGCTCCTGTTATGTTACCTACATTTTTGCTATCGTCTCTGGATTCCAGTGACCACCCCCAAGCCCTTCCAATCTAGGCATTGTAATGGCTCTTTCCTGTTGTCAGTAATAGAATACTTAATTAGAAATTCTTCCCACACTTTTATTAATTACCTTAAAAGTCTTTTTATTAAGCTGTTATAAAATTATCCAGTCTATATGTGATATCTGTGTTCCTCAAGGATCCTGGCTAATAAACCAAGGCACCAAGGCAAAGCATAGTCTTTCCAAGTGTATCTGCCATGAAAAAGTAGGATATAGCCCTGGACTGAATTAAAATAGAAAGTCCAGTGAAACTATCATGCAGGAACCCTTGAGGATCATAATGGGGTATAGTACATCTTTGGTTCTCAACAGACTTTTTTTTTACCCTCCTGGTGTGTGGATAATAAATTTCTACATACTTGAATGTACTGCACTAGATGCAGACCACTCAGAATTTCTGTGCATAATAAGAGCCATATACAACAGAGTCACAGCTAGTAACATACAGACTGGGGAAAAACTGAAAGCCTTTCCTCTAAGATCTGGAACATGACAAGGATACCCACTTTCACCACTGTTATTCAGCATAGTACTCGAAGTCCTAGCTAGAGCAACCAGACGAGAAATAAATAAAGGGCATCCAAATTGGAATGGAAGAGGTTCAGTTATCCTTGTTTGCAGATGATATGATCTTATATTTGGAAAAACCTAAAGACTTCACACACAAAAAAAACCCAATTAGAACTGATAAATTCAGTAAAGTTATAGGATAGAAAATTAACATACAAAAATCAGTAGGGTTTGTATATGCCAACAGTGGACAACCTGAGAAAGAAAAAAAAAAGTAATCTGATTTAGTATAGCCACATGTAAAATCAAATATCTAGGAATTGAACAAATAGGTAGAAGATCTCTATAGTTAAAATTGTAAAACACAGATGAAAGAAATTGAAGAGGGCACCAAAAAATGAAAAGATATTCCATGATCATGGATAGGAAAAATCAATATTGTTAAAATGTCCATACTATCCAAAGCAATCTATAGATTCAATGCAATCTCTATCAAAATACCAATGGCATTCTTCACAAAAATAGAATAAACTATCCTAAAATTTATATGAAACCACAAATAAACCAGAATCACCAAAACTATCCTGAGCAGATAAAACAAAAACTGGAGGAATCACATTACCTGACTTGAAATTATACTACAGAGCTCTAGTAACCAAAACAGCATAGTATTGGTATAAAAACAGATACATAGACCAATGGAACAAAGTAGAGAACCTGTAGACAGATCCACACAACCACAGTGAACTCATTTTCAACAAAGCTTCCAAAAATATGCACTAGGGAAGAGACAATCTCTTCAATACAATAGTGCTAAGAAAACTGGATATCTTCATGCAAAAGAAGAAAACTAGACCCCTAACTCTCACCATATACAAAAATCAAATCAAAATGGATTAAAGACTTAAATTTAAGATCTCAAACTATGAAGCTACTACAAGAAAACACTAGTGAAACTTCCCAGGACATTGGTCTAGGCAACAATTTCTTGAGCAACACCTCACAAACACAGGCAACCAAAACAAAAATGGACAAATGAGATCACATCAAGTTAAAAAGGTTCTGCACGGCAATGGGAGCAATCAACAATGTGAAGAGACAACCCACAACATGAGAGAAGATATTTGCAAACTACCCATCTGACAAGGGATTATCAACTAAAATATATAAGGAGCTCAAACAGCTCTATAGGAAAAAATCTAATAATTCCTTCAAAAAAATGGGCAAAAGATTTGAATAGACATTTCTCAAAAGAAAGCATAGAATAAACAGGTATATGAAAAGGTGCTCAACATAGTTGATCCTAAGAGAAATGCAAATCAAAACTACAATGAGATATCATCTCACTCCAGTTAAAATGACTTAAATCCAAAAGACAGGCAATAACAAATGCTGGTGAGAATGTAGAGAAAAGGGAACCCTCAAACACTGTTGGTGGGAATGTAAATTAGTACAACTACTATGGAGATCCATTTGGAGGTTTCTCAAATCACTAAAAGTAGAGCTACTACATGATTCAGCAATCTCATTACTGAATATGTACCCAAAGGAATGGAAATTAGTATATCAAAGAGATACCTGCACTTCTGTGTTGGTTGCAGCTCTGTTCACAATACCTAAGATGTAGAAACAACTAAGTTTCCATCAGCAGATGACTGGATAAAGAAAATGTGGTACCTATAGGCAATAGAGTACTATTTAGCAATTAAAAAAGAATGAGATCCTGTCATTTGCAACAATATGGATAGAACTGGAGATAATTATGTTAAGTGAAATATGCCAGGCATAGAAAGACAAACATCACATCTTTTCACTTACTTGTGGAATCTAAAAATAAAAATTTGTCTCATGTTCATAGAGAGTAGAAGGACGGTTACCAGAGGCTGGGAAGGGCAATAGGGGGCTGTGATGGGGGGGATGTGGGAGTGGTTAATGGGTACAAAAAATAGAAACAATGAATAAGATCTACTATTTAATAGAACAACAGGTGACTAAATAGTCAAGTTAATTGTATATTTAAATACAACTAAAAGAGTATAATTGGATTGTTTGTAATAGGATAAATGCTTGAAGGAATGGATACCCCATTTGCCATG
The DNA here is from genome assembly GCA_004027715.1 of Plecturocebus donacophilus. NCBI lineage: Eukaryota > Metazoa > Chordata > Mammalia > Primates > Pitheciidae > Plecturocebus > Plecturocebus donacophilus. Next base: position 38,038 of record PVKP010017910.1, on the reverse strand, counting down.
ATGTGATTATTATTATTATTACTGTTTAACTATACTTTAAGTACTAGGGTACATGTGCAGAACGTGCAGGTTTGTTACATAGGTATCTATGTGCCATGGTGATTTGCTGCATCCATCACTCTGTCATCTACATTAGCTATTTCTCCTAATGTTAGCCCTCCCCAATCCCCCCACCCCCTGCTATCCACCCCTAGTCCCCCCAATCCCCGACAGGCCCCAGTGTGTAATGTTCCCCTCCCTGTGTCCATGCGTTCTCATTGTCCAACACCTACTTATGAGTGAGAACATGCAGTGTTTGGTTTTCTGTTCTTGCATCAGTTTGCTGAGAATTTTACAATCCACCCATCTGACAAAGAGCTAATAACCAGAATCTACATGCTGTCATTATTATGCATTACAAGCCTATATCAAAACGTCTCACACACCCCATAAACATATACAGCTACTATGTACCCACAGAAATTAAAATATAAAAAAGAATCTCTGATTACATTTTCAATTGCAGTATCTACAGATAGTCTATCTTTCTATAGCACTTCGTAGGCCAATCCCAGGGATGTTTACATATGATAGGGGCAGGCAGAACATAGTAAGTGCACAACTTTGTGAATTCTTTTGGCATGATATTGTTTCAGCTGTGAAAGTATGAATGGACCCTTGGGTCAGAGAATTTTATGTTGGGTGTTGGAGAAAAAAAGTCCATTAATTCTCCAGACCTGTTATTTCAATTTGAAAAGTTAGATAGATGGCTGGTGAGGCTAAGAAAGTTTGTGATAACACTGTGTCAGTTGGTGGAAGTGTGGCAAGTTGAAAATGCTCAGGGTGACCTTTGATGGTAGGCTGGGGAGAAGCAAGTTCATCTAAGATTTAGCTTGTATGACTTTTGCTTGGGTCACTTTCACCTGTGTCATTCATTCTGGAAAAATATGTGCCAGAGGGACTTGACCTCCAGCTTCTTAAAATGCACATTTTTTTCTGGTTTCCATGGAGATGGTTGCAGTGAGGCCACCTCAAGTCTTGTACATGGCTGTGCCCAGAGAATGTATTAGAATTGTGTCTGTGACCAATTCTACTTTCCTTTTAGGAGAGAGCCTACAGTATTGTTCTTTGGTGCTAGAACACCTAGAGGAATTGAAAAGGCCAAAGAGCTTGCCTTGGTCTTTGAAATGGCCAAGCCTCTTCTGAATTGAAGGAGAAGACTAATCAGAATACAAAAACAAAGCAGGAATGTTGAAAGCTGGAAAGCAGGGAAAATTTTATTATAAAATGGAAAAACTGAGCAGCAGACAAGCCACATGTTGCGAGTAGCAGTGTGAGCAATCAAATACTTACAGGTGTAGTCAGTAATGGGTCACTTGTCTGATATTTCTGAGGTCAAAGATACCTGCTGCCCACTGGAGAAAGGGAAATTTAGGATTTCTTGTTTCTGGAACATGCATTGGTTACATATTCAACATTAGAAGAGGTTTCAAGCATTGTAGGATGTACCCTCAAGTGACAATCAGTAAATCAAGATGGAAGCACGTCTGAAAGTACACATACTGGGAGAAAAGGCCCAACCCATAAGGGAGTTTGGAATGATAGAGAAGTGATGGTAAGAATTCTGAGGACTGTAATTCACTGATACTCCCTGAGTTATATCATGCTTCATGTATTTTATTTTTCTGCACTGATCTTCAATAAAACATTTACAGTAGTAAGATCATGTATTCAAGAAAGGGGGAAATTGACACACGTATAGTCACACTTGGAGGGAAGGCAGTAGAATTCTAAGTATGAAATTAGAAGATAGAAGCTGAGAAAGAGAGAGAGACAGAGAGAGACAGAGAGAGAGAGGGAGAGAGGGAGAGAGAGAGAATGAGAAAGCAGAGCGAAATTCCTAGAATTTTTCACCAAAGAAGGAAATGCAGCCTGACCCTGGAAGGAGGCACTTGAGTAGAAAAAAACCTCATGAGAGCACCACAAGAATTAGTTAATAGCCATGAGACCAAGCTACTACAAGAGATAAACAAGCCAAGCAAAAAGAACAAAGCTAGAGGCATCGCCTTACCTGACTACAAACTATGCCACAGGGCTACAGTAACCAAAATAACATAGTACTGGTACAAAAGCAGGCACATAGATCAATGGAACAGAATAGAGAGCCCAGAAATAAAACCACACACATACAACCATCTGATCTTTGACAAAGCTGATGAAAACAAGCAATGGGGAAAGGACTCCCTATTCAATAAATGGGATAACTGGACCCTTGCTTTACACCACATAAAAACAACAACTCAAGACGCGTTGGGCGTGGTGGCTCACGCCTGTAATCCCACCACTTTAGGAGTCTGAGGGGGGCAGATCACCTGAGGTCAGGAGTTCAAGACGAGCTCGGCCAACATGGTGACACCTCGTCAGTACTAAAAATACACAAACACACACACAAATTAGCTAGGCATGGTGGCGGGTGCCTGTAAACCCAGCTACTCGGGAGGCTGAGATGGGAGAATTGCTTGAACCCAGGAGGCAGAGATTGCAGTGAGCTGAGATGGCTCCACTGCACTCCAGCCTGGGTGACAGAGTGAGACTCTATCTCAAAACAAACAAACAAAAACAAAAACAAAACAAACCAAAAAACCTCAGGATGAAATAAAGACTTAACTATAAAACCCTAGAAGACAACCCAGTCAATACCATCTGGAATAGGACCAGGCAAACATTTCATGACACAGACACCAAAAGCAATTGCGACAAAAGCAAAAATTGGCAAATTGAATCTAATTAAAGAGTTTGTGCGTAGCAAAATAAATTATCAAATGAGCAAACAGACAACTGACAGAATGGGAGAAAATATTTGCAAACTATGCATCTGACAAAGGTTTAATATTCAAAATCTATAAGGAACGTAAACAAATTTACAAAAAACCCCATTCCCATTAAAAAGTAGTCAAAGCACATGAACAGAAACTTTTCAAACGAAGACATACATGTGGCCAGCAGGCACATGAAAAAACGCTCAATAGCACTAATCATTAGGGAACTGCAAATCAAAATCACAGTGAGATACTAACTCACACCAGTCAGAATAACTATTAATAAAAAGTACAAAAAGATGCTGGCATGGTTGCTGGCATGCTTATACACGATTGGTGTATAAGGTAAATTGGTGGGAAGGTAAATTAGTTCAACCACTGTGGAAAGCAGTGTGATGATTCCTCACAGAACTGAAAACAGAACTACCATTAGACCCAGCCATCCCATTACTGGGTATATACTCAAAGGAATATAAAGTTCTATATTCTACCATAAAGATATATGCATGCAAATGCTCACTGCAGCACTATTCACAAAGACATGGAATTAAGTGCCCATCAATGGTAGACTGGATAAAAAAAATGTGGTACCTATGCACCATGGAGTACTATACAGCCATGAAAGAGAGCAAGATCATGTCCCTTGTAGGAACATGGATGGACCTGGAGGCTATTATCCTTAGCAAATGAACTCTGGAAGAGAAAACCAAATACTGCATGTTTTCACTTATTAAGTGGGAGCTAAATAATGAGAACCAATGGACACAAAGAAGGGAACAACAGACACTGGGGCCTACTTGAGAGAATAGGGTTGCAGGAGGGAGAGAATCAGGAAAAATAACTATGGGGTACTATCCTTACTACGTGCATGACAAAATGGTCTGTACACCAAACCTCCGGTACACAAGTTTGCCCGTATGAACAAACCTGCACATGTACCCCTGAAACGTAAATAAAAGTTAAAAAAAGACATAGCAGTCATTCAGGAATGAATTTTTATGAATGCAAACTGAAAAGGTGTGCCTTTCATGGATGGCCCAGGGTGATTTGATATGCTGAGGAGAAGAATCTTTTTTTTTTTTTTTTTTTTTGAATGAGGTTTATTTTCCTAGAACTGAAATTATTTACGGTTGGTTCTCAGAGCTAAACTTCCAATGCTACAGTTGGCAATTTTTCATAAGAGCCCAAGGAAGAGGGGCCAGGGTGAAAGAGACAAGATACTGGAGACAGGCATAGGGAGACCACTAGGAAGAGGGCTGGAGAGGGCACTTGTTTCCCTCTGTCCTCTCAGTGGATTACAAATCGGATCTGGTGACAACACTGAGGGGACCAGGTCAGGGTATGTGGATGAGAAATGACACTGGAAGGAACACCAAAACCCCAGCTTCAAAAAGTAAGTAATCAAGTCCCAAATAGAAGGGGAGCCTCCCAGTGTACCCCGGAAATGGGGGCGATGGCAGAGAAGGAAAAAGCAGAATGGTGAGCAAGCACATAAAGGCTTAGGGGTCTTTAAATTTTTTTGTAGTTTTCTTTCATTAAAAGTATTTTGTAAAAAAATGTGTCTTTTCCTTTATGTCTGGGTGATATATATGACTATAAACTGGCCTTGAGCACTGTGTGGAGGGAAAAGGGCAGCTAGAGGTCTTCCCAAGCATCCCATTTCTGGCTTCAGAGATCTCAAGGGGGACAGATACTCCACACTCCCACCCAAATGGGTAGAGTCAACCCTTCAGGTCTCAGATCCTTGGTCCAAACAACTTGGAAGCCCCAAAATCTTTTGATGATTGACTACAACTCCCAGAACTCTTGGGGTTGGCAAAATGAAAAATGGGTGTTGTCAATCATCAATGATTTATGGAAAGGATCCCCTCCACTACAGGCTGTCCCAGTTTCCCTGAATCTAGGCAGCTGGGATAATAGGTGTAGAAGGGGACAGGAACTCAGGAAGATGCCACCCTCCTGTGCTGCCCCCACCCCCTTCCCAGACTCCACAAGCCCACCCTGCTGTTTATGCTCCATCTTTTCCATTCCTTCTCCTGATCCCAAGCCAGAGGTCCAGAATGCCTAGGAGAGTAGGAGAAGGATGTCAGGAGGTGGCAACAGTTGGCCCAGGCTCCAGCAGAAGCCTGGAAAATGGCTCCAAGTGGAAGGAAGATAATAGCCTCATCTCATCCCAAGGAGCAGAAGACATCGCTCTGACTCAGATCATAGGGATATGGGGACCCAGAGGGGAGGGCCAGGTGGCCTGACTCATTCAGGTCAATCTCCATGGGTGGAGTGTGAAAAGTGAGTGGAAGAGGAGAGCAGATTGGGGTGCAAAGGGGTTCCCAGTTTGCAGGTCATGACCAATTTACCCAGTAGCACCCAGACAGCAGCAGGAACAGGGTGGGGGCTCCTCTTGAAACATTGGTGGTTACAGGCTCTCATGATCTCTGATGCCTGGGACCTCAGCACCTTCCTTGGCAGCCTCTTCCTCTTCCTTCTCCTCCTCTTCTTCCTCTTGAAGAGCCCCTGGCCAGAGCTCGGCTCAGGAGGTGTGCTATTCTTTTCCACCTCCACAGGAAGGGGGCTCTCACCCTCCAAGGTGGCTGTCTGCTTCTCCCGTTCTGGGTTTTCTGCCTCCCTGGGAAGTTTAGGGGAGTCCTCCAGCAGGTTCCCTGCTCGAGGAGAAGCATCATATAGATCTCTGTGAAAGCAGATATTGCTATGAAGCCAGACATCTTCATATTTGCTAATTCATTAAATCTCAAAAAGTTTTTTCAGGAAACGGGTACCTATATTCATATTCCCACTTTAGTTGTGAAGAAAATATGAGAGCCTTAGATAGGTGAAGTGATTTGCTATATGTGATATAATTAGTAAGTGACAGAGCTTAGAGCTTAGTTTCTCTGGACATTTTCCTCTGCTTCCTGCTTGCGGAGTTTTCTTTGCTGGATTTTGGACTTACCTGGAGCCCATCCCTCCTTCCTTCTTTCTTATTTCCTTTGTCCCCCACCAAATTTCTATTTTAGCAATGTCTGTCATATGCCTGCCCCATTGTATTTGTGATTCACATAACTTGTTTGGTGTCACAGGTTTACACCTGGAGAAGAATTCTGCCTGAGGATAAATCTTACTTCAAGTTTCACCCATACCTGATTTAGATGATACTTAGGCATCTGGACCTTAGATTTTAGAGTTGACGCTGGAATGAGTTATGACTTTTGGGGTTGTTGGGATTAAAGGAATGCATTTTTCATGTCAGAAAGGCATGCATTTTTGAATCCAGGAATAGAATATTATAGACTAAATGTTTGTGTCCTGCCCAAATTAATATATTGAAACCTAACTTCCAATGTGTTGCTGTTAGGAGGTAGGGCTTTTGGGAAGTAATTAAAATATAAGGGTGGAGCCCTTCTGAATAAGATTAGTGTTCCTCTAAGAAAAGACATGAGGGTATATGCAGAAAGTGGCTGTTTGTAAACCAGGAAACTGGCCCTCAGCAGACACTGGATCTGCTAGCACCTTGTTGTTGGACTTTACGGCCTTCAGAATTCTGATAAATAAATGTTTGTTGCTTAAGCCATCAAATCTATGGTAATTTGTTATAGCAGCTCAACCAAAAATATTTCTTATTATCTTTTTGATGTCTGTGCGATCTGTGGTAGATATTCTCTCTTTGATTCCTGACATTGGTGATTTGTCAATTATCTCTTTTTGATCAGTCTAGCTAAAGGTGTATCCAGTTTATGGATATTTAATGGATATTTTTATTTTTAATTAAGTCATTTATATTGAAATAATTTTGGATTCACATGTAGCTGCAAAATAAAATACACACAGACCTCATGCATCCTTTACCTAATTTTCTCCAATGGTAACAACCTGCAAAACTGTAGTATAATATCCGAAACAGGATATTGGCATTGCTACAGTAGAGGTATGAAACATTCTAGTCTCCACGAAGATCCTTCATGTTGTCTGTTTGTAGTCATGCTAGTTTCTGCGCTACTCTCATCAACTCCTTAACTTCTGGAAACCACTAATCTGTTTTCCATTTCCATAATTTGTCACTTCAAGATTGTTGAATAAATGGAAGGATACAGTATGTGACTTTTACGTAATGATTATTTCATTCGGCATAATTATCAATAGGCTAATCCAGATTGTGCATATCAGTTTGTTCCTTTTCATTGCTGAGAAATATCCCATGTTATGGATATACCACAGTTGTATAACCCAATGCATTGACTCATTGGATTCACCCATTGAAGGATATTTGGGTTGTTTTCAGTTTTTTTTTTTTTAAATTATGAACAAATTTAGTACAAACATCTGTGTACAAGTAGCTGAGCATGTGTGTGTGTACATAATACAGTTCATTTTCTAGGATAAATGCCCAGAAGGGCAATTGCTGGGTTGTGTTTCATTTTTAAGAAACTTTGAAATTCAATTTCAGAATGGCTTTGTTTTATATCCCCATCAAGTATGTATGAGAGGTCCAATTCCTCTACATTCTTGCCAGCTTTTGAAGTTGTATTTTTATCTATTCTGATTGGTGTGTAATGATATCTCACTGTAGTTTTAATTTGTATTTCCTTAATGACTAATGATGTTTTACATCTGTTTATGTGCTTATTTACCATTGTATATCCTTGTCTGTGAAATGTCTGTGTCTTTTCTTTATTTTCTAATTGGATTGCTTATTTTTTCTTTATATATTGTAGATATCAGATATTTTGTCATATTTGTGATTTTCAGATATTTTCTCTCACTCTATAAGCAGTATTTTATCCTTTTAACAGACTTCTTCATGGAGCCAAAGTTTTTAATATTGATGAAGTCCAAATTATCATTTAATTTCTTTTATGGATTGTGCTTTTCGTATAAAGTCAATAAGCTCTTTGCCCAACCTTATATGCAAAGCTTTTCTTGTGTTTTCCCCCTAAAAGCTCTATAATTTTACATTTTACATATAAGTTCATAATATATTTTTAGTTAATTTTTATATAGGTTTGAGTCTTTGGTGGAGGTTCACTTTTTACCCTATGGATTTTATTTATTTATTTATTTATTTATTTATTTATTTATTTTACCCTATGGATTTTCAATTACTCTAATATCATTTGTTGAGAATACTATCTTTCCTCCACTGAATTGCTTTTGCACCTTTGCCAAAAATCAATGGTCATATTTGTGTGTGTCTATTTCTGAGTTTTGTGTGCTGCTCCATTGATCTATGTGTCTATCACTCTGTCAATACCACACAGTCTTGATTACTGTAGTTATATAATAAAACTTGAAATTGGGTACACTGATTCTTCCCACTTTGTACTTTTAAAAAACTGTTTTTAGCTATTTGAGTTTTTTGACTTTTCATATAAAATTCACAACTATTCCTACCAAAATTTAGTAATTTTTTTGTAGGCATATTGCCTATCTCTATTATATATTTACGTATCTGTTGTAGATATATATTTATATATTGCCTATACATCTAAAAATTTTTGCGTGGATTTTGACAGGAATTACATTAAATATGTGTGTCAGTTTGGGTAGAGTTGTCATCTCTTTTGAGTCTTCAAGTCCACGAACATACTGTGTCTTTCCATTTATCCATTTAGATTTTTAAAATTGCTTTAATCAGCATTGTGTTGTTTTTAGCTTGTAATTTCTTTTCAAGTTTTGTTAGATTTACCCCTAAGTCTTCCACTTTCTGGGCAATTGTAAACGGCATTATATTATTTATTTTTGGTATCCACCTGTTCTTATCTAGTATATAGAAACACAATTGATTTTTTATGTTGATCTTGTATCCTGCAACTTACTAAATGCACTTATTAGTTCTAGGAGATTTTTATGCATTCCTTGGTATTTTCTATGTAAACAATCATATTATCTGCAAACGAGGACTGTTTTGTTTCTTTCTTCTTGCTATGCATACATTTTATTTTCTAGCCTTGCTTTATTTCACTAGCTAAAACTTCCAATACTGTGTTGAATAAGTATGGCAAGAATAGTTATCCTTCCTTTGATTTCACTTTTAGGAACAAGCATTCAGTCTTTCAATATTAAGAATAATATGAACCATATTTTCAAAGATATTGTTTAGCATGTTAAGGAACTTCCTGTCCATTTCTATTTTCCTGAGATTCTTTTTCTTTTCTAGTATAATCATGGTTTCTTTGAAGGAGGGGTTTCATGTGAATGTTTTATGTTGCAGGCAAACTCTATGAAGCGGGTTGAACTATTTAGTTGTCTGTAAGTAGAGCAGAAGAAATATTCTTCAAAAAACTGGTGGTGCTGCATTTAGCCATGTATAGTAGATGCAATTACAAAAGGCTTTCATTATTATTCTTCAATCTGGGTATCATAGTTGAAAATATCAGAGTTCCTGGAAACAAAATAGCTCACTAATTTAAGTTACAGTATTATGTTAGTGTCAATGAATAAAGAACCAGCATATGGATAAAATGTGCCATTTTTATTACATAATCACTAGGTTGAAGCTGTGGTAGTGGAAATGGAGCAAGTTAAATATATATTTTAATGTGGAATCCTAGAGACACATATAAGGGCAGTGGGTGGCGTATTGTTTATTTGAATTGCCAAAGGTATTTCTTGTTCTGACTATAGGTTTTGTAAATACTATTATATTGGAGGATGCAGTAATAAATATGGATCCTTCAAAAGTCTCTGTAGAGTTTAATCAATATCTTGAATTATCACCAGACATAAATGTCTTTGCATAGGCACAGTATTTAAGGACAGGCCTCCTTAAACAAGGGTCAAGATGTTATTATGTATTTTGCATTATTGTTTCTGGGTATATTTGACTTTCAGTCTGGCATCAGTATGCCTGTGTGTTTGCCTACTTCCTCTGCCAGATTATTCTGGTTAATTCTAGTTGGAAATAGATGACCTGGTAGATAATCTGCCAGGGCAGGCTTGCTATGGCAGATAATCCGGCCTCCAGACCTGGTGATTTGGGCTGCCTGGTAAGAACAAAAAGTTCTGTGAGTGTGGTCCATCAAGCATTCCACCAGTGCCTGATACACATTAAGCACTTAGTAATACTACTAGAATGAATAGCTGGTACGAACTGAGTTTCTGGGTCTGCCTTAGCTATTCTTAGCTATGGAGTTCTGAGTGACATATCACCTCTAAGTCTCAAGGAAGGCCTTGGTAGTGAGTATTCTAATTCCCATAAAGTATGGCTGACTGTGTCTAGCTAACTTCTTAAGTAGGTGTTGAGGTGGATGTTCCCCAAATCAGGGGTTTTCTGAGGATACGATGCTCATCACTGTGTGCTTGGAGACATTTTCATCACAGTATAACAATTTGCCAGGTTTGCATCTGCTCTTTGACAAACCTGAGAAAAACAAGCAATGGGGAAAGGATTCCCTATTTAATAAGTGGTGTTGGGAAAACTGTCTAGTCATATGCAGAAAACTGAAACTGGACCCCTTCCTTACACCTTATACAAAAATTAACTCAAGATGAATAAAATATTTAAACATAAGACCTAAAACCATAATAATCCTAGAAGAAAACCATTCAGGATATAGGCATGGGCAAAGACTTCATGACTAAATCACCAAAAGCAATGGCAACAAAAGTCAAAATTGATAAATGGTATTTAATTAAACTAAAGAGCTTCTGCACAGTAAAAGAAACTATCATGAGCATGAACAGGCAACCTGCAGAATGGGAGAAAATTTTTGGAATCTATCCATCTGACAAAGGGCTAATACCCAGAATCTATAAGGAACTTAAATTTACAAGAAAAAAACAGCTGCATCAAAAAGTGGGTAAAGGATATAAACAGGCACTATGAATTAAAAGTCAGTAGATAGTATTTCAATTGTTATTAAAAGATTTATTTTTATGGGAATAAAAATTTTAACATGAAAAAATGAAGACATGTATGTGGCTAACAAACATGAAAAAAAGCTCATCATCACTGGTCATCAGAGAAATGCAAATCAAAACCATAATGAGATATCATCTCAGGTCAGTTAGAATGGCGATCATTAAAAAGTCAGGAAACAACAGATGCTGTAGAGGACGTGGAGAAATAGGAACGCTTTCACACTGTTGGTGGGAGTGTAAATTAGTTCAACCATTGTGGAAGACAGTGTGGCGATTCCTCAAGGATCTAGAAATAGAAATTCCATTTGACCCAGGAATCCCATTACTGGGTATATTGTCAAAGGATTACGAATCATTCTACTATAAAGACACATGTAAACGTATGTTCATTGTAGCACTATTCACAATAGGAAAGACATGGAACCAACCCGAATGCCCATCACTGATAGACTGGATAAAGAAAATGTGACACATATACACCATGGAATATTATGCAGCCATAAAAAAGGATGAGTTTATGTCCTTTGTAGGGACATGGATGAATCTGGAAACCATCATTCTAGCAAACTGACACAGGAACAGAAAATCAAACACCACATGCTCTCACTCATAAGTGGGAGTTGAACAATGAGAACACATGGACACAGGGAGGGGAGCATCACACACCGGGGCCTGTTGAGGGGTGGAGGACTAGCGGAGGGATAGCATTAGGAGAAATACCTAAGGTTGATGGGTGCAGCAAAGCACCATGGCATGTATAAACCTATGTTTAACAAACCTGCACATTTTCCACATGTATTCCAGAACTTAAAGTATAATGAAAAACCCCAATAAATAAATAAATAAATAAATTGCCAGTTTGGAATAGGCTGTTGTTAGGGCTAGGGAGGAGGATTAGGTGTAGGGCAGAGAATTAGGATAGAAAATAGTATCTTCATCTGCTGGATGGCTACATCTGTGATAGAGGATTAAACTAGTGCTCCCCAAAATTTCACATTTTAACACTGATAAAAAGTATGTATATGGTATACTAAGGAAACGGGCAAGATTATTCACAGTTGAAGGCAACTCCCCCCCGTATGCTCTGGATGCCACAGGTCTTCACGGACGTTCTAAGGCTGAGAGGATCACTATTTCACAAACCTACAGCCCATTAAGTAAAGTTGCCAATGAAACAAATACGCTCCCTTTCTTGAAATCACTTATTGGGCTAACTAGAACAATAACACAAGGAATGAACTGTGGGTAGAACTGTGGATAGAACCAGAAATCTCAGGACAAACTTCATTTACCTGAAGAGTTGCTAAGTTTAATGTGATTGATGCATAATAGACAATTATGTGTCTTCATCATACAGAATATAAAGAACATGGTCCAATAGTTCTTTTATCTTTTAAGTAGCCCTTTTGCAGGGCTATATCAAAAGTGGTGCTATATCAAGTGGCCAGGAAACTCTGTAATTTCATTAGCGGGAATAAAAAATAGGATATCATTGGCCACACGTGGTGGCTCAAGCCTGTAATCCCAGAACTTTGGGAGGCCGAAGTGGGTGGATCACCTGAGCTCAGGAGTTTGAAACTAGCCTGGCCAACATGGTGAAACCCTGTCTCTACTAAAAATACAAAAACTAGCTGGGTGTGGTGGCAGGCACCTATAATACCAGCTACTTGAGGGGGCTGACGCAGGAGAATCGCTTGAACCCGGGAGGTGGAGTTTGCAGTGAGTTGAGATCGTGCCATTGCACCCCAGCCTCGGTGACAAGAGAGAAACTCCTTTCAAAAAAAAAGGATACCATTAAGGTATATCATGATCTCATGATGATGAGGAGGTCATATAGGATTTAATTCATCTGTTTCTGAAAATATATAGGGTACTTAATAAGAAAAATAGCAAAACTTAATTGCCTGTGGCACATCTGAGCTACCGTCTTCTACCTATCACTCTCATCCACGCTGTAGACAAATAAATTCATTTTATAAAAAACAGTGGTTCAAAATTTCCTAAAGAAAAGCAATACAGACATGTGCAACGAGTGCATGAAAAGATACCCAACATCACCAGTCATTTGGGAAATTCAAATTAAAACCACAGTGGGATACAACCATAACCTGAGCATGAAATTCAAGAACGTTTTGCTAAATTAAGATAGACACAAAAGAGGATATCATGCCTGCTTCTGTTTATATGAAACTTCAGGAATGGCAACTCTATTCTAGGTGACAAAACCAAAAATACTGCTTGCCTTAGGCTCCCAGTGGGGCTCCGGGTGACTGGGATGGGCAGAAGTGAATTTTGGGAGGGGGTGATGACAGTGTTTAGTATTTTGATTAAGGCAGTTGTTATTTCCAGGGGGTATGTAAGTTTGTCAGTGCTTGTTACAAAGTGCACTCAAAATGGGTAAGTTTTACTATAAGTAAACAAACTCCAAAAATGATTAAAAGCAAAGTTACGGTTTGCCAAGATGGTCTGGAAGGCCCTGAGTCAATCGGCACAGGCAAAGGCTCATTGTTGTGAGCTGAGGTAGTGACTGGAATAGGCAGGCCTTTCATAAACATGACTAATACTGAGACATGATGTACTTTTGCCGTAGTTATTATCTACATATTGCTGAAAGGACTTGACCTTAGTCTTAGTGAAACAATTCAAGTGCTTCACATTGTACTCAGGTTAATCATACTTTTAGTTCTACCTTCAGTTCTGAAAGCCTGGTAATTGACATATTTGTTTGGAATCCTAGGTAAGGAATGACAGATGGTAGAGGGCCATGTTAGAACTTAAGGCAGAATTGCAAAATAAGATGAAGAGCATAGGATTTCTTTTTTTTTTTTTAAAAAAAAAAAACATTTTACTTTAGATTCGGGGGTACATGTGCACGTTTCTCACATGGGTATATTGAGTGCTGCTGAGGTTTGGGCTTCTAATGATCCCATCACCCAAGTAGTGAACATAGCACCCAAGAGGTTGTTTTTCAGCCCTGCGCCCTCTTTCCCCCGCCTTGGAATCTTCAGTGTCTATTGCTCCCATCTTTGTGTCCATGTATACCCAATGCTTAGCTCACACTTACGAGAACATGCAGTATTTGGTTTTTCGTTCCCGCATTAATTCACTTAGGATAATGGTGTCCAGCTGCATCCATTTTGCTCCAAAGGACATGATTTTGTTCTTTTTTAGAGTATAGGTTTTCTTAGAGTATAGTGAGGTAGGTACTTGGATCTCCACTCTGTAGAGGGCTGGATAGAAGCGGTAACATATTAATAATCCTGGTGTTTTGTTGCATGTCACCTCAAGAGCACGCCAATTCCTATTCCATGTTATCTCATGAGCACGCCAATCCTGTAGGAGGATCTCTAGTCCTCCTACTCTGATATATGTACAAGGAAATCTGTTCACTAGTGTAAAGATGAGTGTACCACCTAGAATTCCTTATGAAATGCCTTTACCATGGCCCTTTGTAGGTAAGGGTAAAAGATGATCCTTCCATTCTCATCCTGGCACCCTGGTTAGTATACAAAAGAGTTTCTAGTGATGCGAGTGGCATCTGTGGACAAAGCGGTTAACCTGCTCTAGGATATATTGAGAGACTATTGCGTCCAGGCGGCCTCTGACATGGGTCCCTGTGTTTCTCTAGTTTTGTAGACATATCTACGTTAACACTCTGAGACTTATCATTTCTGAAATAGTAGTATAAGTCTGATCAGTCTATTTCGTAGTTCCCCTTCTGAGGCTTACTGAGAACCCAGACGGTTCTACTCAAGAGATGGCACTGCAGGCTACTCCCTAACTGCGATGGGCTGCTGAAAAAAAAACCACATTGCTTTGAGAGAGTATGGATTGCCTGACTCTCCTTATGCCCTGCTAGAATCTGAAGTACTTAGAATCCCTTCAAATCTGAGGTTGTGTGTGGCTAGTGAATTTCCCCAGAAGTGAAGGTGGCCGGACAGTCAGTGATCCTGGTTGAAAGGCAAGGTTCTCAGTTCAGTTGTCTGTGCCCCTGTATGCATCATGCTGAACACTAGAGGGCACCCTTGTGCTGTTAGAAGCTGAGAGCTGTGTCCAAAAGCGGCACTAACTTTAGGATGTGGAACCTTTTGCTCAGTCTTCTGAGGGATTTATTAGATGATACCGCTGGGGCCTGGGCTGAGTTAGAAGACATTGGGAAGAAGATTAAATACTCATTAGGAATTCAAGTTGTGGTGAATTAGCTTTTAGGCAGAGCTCACTGGGCCAGGGTATAAGAGGAGTCATTAAGGGAGCCAACCAGGCCAGGTGTGGTGACTCACTCTTGTAATCTGAGCACTTTGGGAGGCTGAAGACAGCGGATCCCTTGAGGACAGGAGTTCGAGATCAACCTGGTCAACATGGCGAAACCCCATCTCTACTAAATGTACAAAAATTAGCCTGGTGTGGTGGTGCATGCCTGTAATCCTAGCTACTTGCAGGGCTGAGGCATCAGAATCACTTGAACCTGGGAGGTGGAGGATGCAGTGAGCCTAGATTGTGCCACTGCACTTCAGCCTGGGTGCCGGAGTAAGAATCCTTCTCAAAAACAAACAACAACAACAACAACAAAGGAGCCAATCAATAGGGACATGTACTTTCAACTGTTATCTATATGCAACTCCCAAATCTATATATTTCCAGAATTGGTCTCCTGAGCCTCAGATATGTAGTCAACTGGGTATTGAATATACAGTCACCTGGATATCCTTCAGATGCCTTAAACTCAATGTTTCCAGAATGGAACTGATATTTTCCTTACTCTCCTTGCCTCCACTTTTCCCACACCCCCAACCGATGCCATAGCCCCACCAATGATACCCCTTCTCTGCCTCACAGACCCACTCAGTTCCTAATATTCCCAATTTCGGTAAGTGGTACCACCTTGTTCAAATCATCAAACTGGTAATATCATCTTTGACATATTCTTCTTTCCATCTTCTTTCTCATCCAGTTACCCTGTCCTGTTAGTGCAATTTCCTAAATGCCTCTTAAATTTACCCTATTTTCCAAATTCCCCATCCCTGGCCACCATCTTCTCTCACCTGGATTACTACCATAGCCTTATAGACCTGCTTCCCACATTCAGTGTTGACCCCTCCCATTTATTCTCCACCCAGCAACCAGAGCGTATATAAAGTTGAAATCTAGCCATGTCCCTTCCCTGCCGGAATCCACTGAATGGATCTTAGTCTTCAGAATAATGTTTAAATGCCTTGGCATAGAATTCATTCATGCTACTATTGGGGCATCTATTTTGTGCTATATACCATGTTAGAGAAATTGGGGATGAACTCGTGAATGAAATACATATAGTTTCTGTTCCCATGAAGCTTAGCTAATAGAGTCATGGCCTATGTGCAGCTTCCAGTATAGTGTCACAGAAGGCCTTTCATGATCTGGCTTCAGCTCACTGATGTAGCCTGTTACCTTCCTATTCACTCTCCTCCCTATCTTTCCAGCTCTTCCTCACGACTTCAGACCTTACAGGTCAGCCAAGCAGAGCTACTTGCAGTTAGCACATGCTTCTCCTCTTTCATGTTTTCATGCCTTCGGACAGAAAATTTTCTCTCCAGGTGTAATGCCTGCCATGACCACTTCATCAGTAAAAATCCTATTCATCTTTAGAAACTCATTTCAGATGAGTTTCAGATCTTACAGGAAGCCTTCCCTGCTTACCCTTATTCTTTAAGTTGGTGGGAGGTGTCGATGTAATCCTATAGAGTCCTGCATTTACCCCTTTCACAGCATTTCTCACCCTGAACTATAAATCGTTTACTTCTTTATCTCTCCATTTTCAGTGAGTGCCGGTCACAGAGACCTTATCCCTGAGTATAAGTAGAGGGGCATGGTAAACCGCTCATGTGTTCAGTCTCTTACTTCGTTTGCAGCTAGTATTCGGCCTTATCTGACTCAAAGTCTTTAATACAATTGTAACTTGTGACCCTTTGTTCAATGTTTTTCATTTGTAGCTACTTACCCCAGCACTCTGTTCTTCAGAAGGCAAGAGGTAGATCAACAAAGAGCTGCGGAGGAGGTTCATCTGCGTGCCTTTCAAAATTCCATGCTGGGTACACTTTGATCACTAGAAATTGAATCCTGGTGATGTAGGACTGACAAATGGCACCTCTTTATCCCTAATTTTCTGGACCAGCTCTTGGGGATCTAGTTGTTCTCCAATTTGTGCTTTAGGGGAGACATAGAGTCACTTCTTTCACTAGAGAAACTAAAGATGAAAGCAGACTGCCATTTCAATTATGCTGTCATATGCTTTAGTTTCTTCAAGGTCTCAGTTACATTCCAGTATATATTTTTTAATTCCAGTATTTCTTAAATGACATTCTATAGAACGGCCTGAAAATGAGACAAGAATTAGGTTTAAATGACATATTCACTCAAACTCACATGTATATTCTCACCCTATATTCTATTCCAGTTGGTTCCATCTAGTTAAAAAATTGGACCAAATAATTCTATGTCTGCCATCAGAAATAATCTTTCAGTGTTCATAGGTGAATTCCTGGGATTCAGCTACTAAAGCGAATGTATTAAGAAAATGCTAGCAGATTTTTGATGGTCCTGAAGTGGAAGTGCTATGTGATTTCATAGATAGTAATGGTTATTTAACTTTAACACACAGGAGCACACAGTTCAGCCCGGAGTGAGGGTAAACAGGTGCACATAGTAAAAACTCACTGCTCTCGTTCCTGTAGGACACCGGCTTGTTTTTGCTTATTATCTACTGTTTACACAGAAACATGTAAACACACGCATACATAAACACACATGTGGACTCCAGCGAAACCAAAAGGGCCCCTTTAATAGTGAAACACAACCACGAAGTTGTGCTAGAATTGTTTACTAGCATGCATAAATGCTTAAAATTAATTACGATGCCCAGGTGCTTTGCATGGTACAGTAGCAGGAGCTGAAATGAAAATGATGCATACTGGAAAATTGTTAGGCAGTGATAGTCTAGGCCTGATTTGCTGCAAGAGCAAGTAAACACTTGAGGCTACGGGAAAGCAGCACAAATCTTCTTATGACTAGAATAGAGATATTCCTTGCTACGGCTTCCTGTCCTTGCCTCTGAGAGTAGCCTTGTGGAATTTTGTTTGTTTACAGAGATGTATTAAAATTACTAAATAATTTATTTAATGCTACATTCCATAGACATTTGGCTCCCTTTCAAATAGTAAGATGCATTAGTACTGCTGTCATCAACGTCCTTGAAGTCTCCTGGCTAATAGAGGTTCTACTTGCTTTTACCCAAATGTAAATTCCTAATCTGTTGCATAAAACTCTTCGCTCCTAACAGAGCCAAGCAGACTCCTCACACTTTGTAGAGGTCCCCATTATGTGAAATCTTTGTCCATGAGAGAAGCCTTGTGGATTTTGGAAGGGTGAGATGAGGTTAAGATAAACCCCTTTTCGCCCCTCTTCTCACTATCCCAAGTGGTCTCAATTCTAGCAATTTGGAAGTGCTTCTACAGTATAATTAGGAAAACATGAGCATGGAGAATGCCGCTGACCCCAGTTCTAGCTTGGGCAAGGGAAGATTCTAGGATATCTGATTGATTGAAAACATTGTAAAGAGCACCCAAAAAGGTCTTACTGGAGCTCTTATCAGTTGAAGACCATAGGGCTGATGCAAAGGGACATCCTGGAAAACGGCTGACATTTTGGTCTCCTTTTGTGCACGAATTGTTTTGTAACTCCATATCAGGTTATCACTCAAAGTTGATCCTGCGTTCTGGGAAAATAATTCTTTTGAACAACTTAGTAGATTCTTGAGGCGAGAGCCCCAAACATGCTGCTTCTGTTAAAAGGACCATGCTAGACTTATTCACAGGAAAACAGGAAACTGTTTTATTATTTTTTGAGATGGAGTTTTGCTCTTGTTGCCCAGGTGGGAGTGCAGTGGAGTGATCTCAGCTTACTGCAACCTCTGCCTCCTGGGTTCAAGCAATTTTCCTGCCTCAGCCTTCTGAGTAGCTGGAGTTATAGATATGCGCCACTACGCCTGGCTAATTTTGTATTTTTAGTAGAGACAGGGTTTCTCCATGTTTGTCAGGCTGGTCTCGAACTCCCGACCTCAGGTGATCTGCCTGCCTCAGCCTCCCAATTTGCTGGGATTACAGGCATGAGCCAGCATGCCTGGCCAACAGGAAACTGTTTTAATTAGGTTCTTTTGTAATTTGAGGAGAGTCATGATATAGTCTGATTTCTGTCATTTACGGGGTATAATCAGAGGTACAACAACCTACCCAAGGTTAATTGAAGGGCAGTCTCTGTAGGCAGTCATAAAATTGGCATATGTTATTTTAAAGACAGCTAGCCATGATTCAGTTAGAGGGGCCTTGGCTGCTAAGATTTTGCTTTTTGCACTCCTTAAGTGCTGAGATTTGAGGGGCTTCTCCCAGTTGGTATGTTTTCACGTACCTGGACATGAGGCATGCCTGGGAGAATATAACATATAACATAGCCTATGAGAATATAATATATTCATTTATGACACAATTATAAGAGGTTTATGTGTATATACATGGCAATAGTTAAACAAATGATCTGAGAAGCCACGTTTGTGTGGTTGGTTTCCTTGTCCAGCCAAATATGGTCTGATTTGAGGGTCAGCCTCTGCCACTGGTGCGAACCTAGGGCCAGCTGGCTCAAGATTGGACTGCAGTCAGGGAGGGTCCCTCACACTATGTGCTTTGTTGAACAATATTTAGTGAGTCACCTATGTACAATGTGATTTGTTATGACTTCAGTGAAGAGAAGGCAGGGGCAGGATGACACATGATGAAACTAGCCTTGGAGGGGACAGCGGGACCCAGAAAAAGCACTTCATGAACACTGAGATAATAACAAAGATAATAAGAGTAACAAAAATAAGGAAAACAGAACTACCTACCATTTGAACATCTATTATATACCAAGAAGCAAATAAACTACTTTCTAAACATATTTTCAGTATTTCATTGAAACCTCACAATAGCTCTGGAAAATAGACATGATCCTCATTTCACAGAAGAAGAAACTGAAGCTCGGTGAGGTTAACTGTGCCAAATCATGAAGATATTAAGTGGTGGATTAGGGCTTAGAACATGGGACTCCAAAGTCCATACTCTTTCAGTTATACTCTTTCAATACTACTTTATGAGTTCTAGCTGTAATTAGTACTAGATTTTTTTGGCTTCTTCCAAAGGAAGGATCGTCTGCAGAGGAGAATCAGGAAGAAGAATCTTTGAGGAAGAAATGCAATTAAAATAACGTAAAATCCCATTTACTCACCAAGTTTTCTCAAACCTATCCTCAACTAACGCTCTCTGTAGGCCTCTTCAACCCATTTCTTCCTTTCATGCCCATTTCTGTGCCCTTGTTCAATCCTTCCCATCTATACTGTTGAAATAACCTCTTAAATGACCGCTTTGCTATTTGTCTATTCCCGTCTGTAGATATTTTCTAGTAATGCTTTCAAAACGCAGATGTGATCAAGTCATTTTCCAGTTCAAAACCCTTCAATGGATTTCCATTGCCAAAGCATATAAAAACATCATTTGTTGGGTTCTTATGTTTTTAGTCTTATATATTATGCTTCCAGCTATAGCAAACTACTGTAGTTTTTCAAGCACGGCATGCTCCCTTGGGACATTGGAATCCATTCCTATTTCAATTTCACCTACATTAATTCAACTCTTTTCCTATATGTAGATCTTATTTGGGCCATGTTTCCCTACATGTAGACTGCTAAGTATTACTAAGGTAAGAGTCTCACATCCATGTGGATTTATGCCTCTACGTATTTATTGTTTCCAGTTTTGCTTGGATCCTCTATGTTGTCTGATAATCTCATGTTTTCCTAGACTGCCCTCTCCTCCATTTTCCACAAAGCATGTTGAAACTTTCATGAGCCTCCTCCCATCACTACTCCATCAGTTCCACTTTAATTCTCAGTAATTGGCCTCCCTACTACTCCAGGAAGTAGAAGTCATCAGGTTGGAACTCTTAAAGTTCCTGTCCCCTTCTCCTACAAATGTGTATGCATTTGACCCATTATTGCTTCCTCCGAGTATCTCTGTGTCTAAGATTATCATTTTACCCGTGCTCTGGATTCCATTTCTTTCTACTTGCTCTGGAATAAAATTATTTTCTTTATTTTGTTTTTAACATCTCCCTTTTTTTCCCTACTGATTTCTTTTCTTTATTCTGTAAACTTGTTCAAGGTTTTTTTGTCCCCACTATGCTATCCCTTCTCTGGCTATCATTTCCTATCACAGTTCAACCTCTTGAAAAATGTAGTCA
This sequence comes from Plecturocebus donacophilus, assembly GCA_004027715.1. NCBI lineage: Eukaryota > Metazoa > Chordata > Mammalia > Primates > Pitheciidae > Plecturocebus > Plecturocebus donacophilus. The sequence goes on along the minus strand of PVKP010017910.1, from coordinate 17,087 downwards.
TCAGTAGCTATAGCCTTTACTAGTCAGGAAAGGTCTGTATGAAAGGGAGTTAGGAGATTCAGGAAGTAAAATGTGTAGGTGAGGGCTTTACATGAAGGAGAAGAATAAAAATAGACGTTAGATAAGGGTAGAGAAAGGAGTAAAGGAATTTAATAAAACTGGGAGGGCAGCAAGAAACAGCTGGGGTATACTAGGGGTTACTGAAAGAAATAGTGATGTGGTTTGCTACATAAAACATCTGCAGAACAGGAATAAAAGAGACACACAAAAGGAAACAAATGCTACAAGCTTCCTGAAGGTGGAGTCCCAGTCACAAAAGTTGGAGGAATAGAGGTGTGCGTAATAGAAATGTAGATTGATCAGAGGAGAAATAAGATCTATTTGCTCCTTTTTCTCCTTTCAACTTTAACTCTTTTCTGTATCTGGACTTATTCTTTCCTTCTGCTTCTCAGGAAGAAGCCCTCACCTCCCTTCTTGCCAGAACTACCCATGTCATGGGCACGGTTAGCTAATTTCACCTCTTGCTTTTTCAGGGTCCTGCTCCAGTAGTTGTCCTTGCTGTCTATGCTACAAACATTTTACCCTATATTTCCAATCCCTTCCCTTCCTTCCCTTCCCTTCCCTTCCTCCCTACCTCCCTTTGTAATGAAAAAAAAAATATATATATATATATATACACACACACAAACATATGTGTATATATTTCCTTTTTTGTATCAAGCTCCTTTCCTTATGCCTGCAATCATACAGAGGATTCTTCAATTCTAAAAACATGCATTTCTCAATCCTGATAAGTAGTTTACATCGTTGCCTATGCTTTCTCATACCTACTTTCTAGCTTTTGAACCTTCCAGTTTACTCAAACATCCTGTTTGACAGTTTCTAATGACTTTCTAAATTGTCAAATTGAGTGCTTTTCAGAACTTTTCCTCCTCCATATATTGGAAACATTTGACATTGGTAATCACCCTCCTCCTTCTTTAAGTTCTCTATTCCTTTGGCTCAGTTTTTGGATCCTTCTCCTAACTTCCATACCACCACTTTTTCCCCTTAACCTTCCCCTTTCCCTTCCTACCCTTCAAACGTGGATTTTCTCCGTGAACACTCTTTCTGATCTTTTCTCTGACTTCAGGCATGATGATTTCACATACCCCTACATTTCTTATCCCCTCTATGTGGTTGACTTCCAAAATTTATCTGTGTATCCAAACTCTCAGACCTGCATATCCATGTATTTTATTACTATCTCAACTTGAATGGCTTTTTAAAACCTTACGTTCAGTTATATTCAAAGGTGAACCTGTTTTCTTTTGACCAGAACCAGCAAGCTCCCTCCTTTCCTTCCTTTGTTAAGAGTGTTGCTCTCTTCCTAGTCACCCAAATGGAACATTTTTGATTTATCTTTGACTCATCCACCTACACTTTCAGTAAAGATTTTGGAGTCTACTATGTTATTTTTGTTTTTAAAACTTACAATGGCTTACTCTTCACTATAGAATAAAGTCTAAACTCCTTTGGTTAGCAATATGCTCTACAACATGCTCCCAGCTTACCTTTCCTGACGTATATCACTTGTAGGCTATCTTTCAACCAACAGGAACTAGCCATTCTGAAAATGCACCCCATGGCATGCCCCTAAACTTGTGCACACTTTTTTCCTGCCACTTAGAATAGAATTATATCCCACAGTAGATTTTGATCATCAAAATCCTACCTATGCTCAAGTTCTTCTCTCTTAAAAGAAATATTCCATTAATCTTGCTCAAATTCTTCTATTTTAAAGTATTCCACATTTCTTCCTACCCACAAATAATTTATCTATTTCCTCTGTGTTTGTAACATAGAGTGCCTGCTTATCCTACTTGCCAGTTATTCAAATGAAGTGGCTAAGTTTGAGTTTCTTGTCATAGAAAAAAATGAAGAGAGTATAATGGGGTTAAGATTTTGGGTGAAACATTATCATGCAAAGGTCTGACGAAAGATAGGAGGTCTCAATTGGAGGACAGGATCAAGGATGACAATTAGGGAGGAGAAAAGCTCAGATCTGTAAATTAAGGATGTGGTGTCCTTCTTTCATTCTTCATAAAATAGAGTGGTTTTGGAGTAGAGACATTTCGATTACATCTCAGAAAAGGGAATAGAGCCAGAGATAATTTGAAATTGACCAGTGAAGCTGAATACTTAGAAAATTGTGTGCAAAAATGTAGACTTGAAAGAAGATTATTTGGAAGTGCATGCTAACAGTTTGCAATATGCTTATATAAAAAAAGAAGGCATCCAGGAGGGCTCACAGGATTTATATGCAAGAGAGAGTAGAGGTCCGACATAAGAAATGAGAGATTGCACTTTTTCTGATCATGCAATGGTACTAGCTGAAATTAATTTCTTAAAAGCTTGGAAATTTGGCAGAAGTAAATGGAGGATGAGGAAATTCATATAACTAAGAGAAGGCATTGAAAATGATGAGGAATGGTCAAGGAGACAAGCCCAGCTTTCATTCCAAGCTGTCAGAGAGGATTGGTACAGATGAGAAAATAATTTGAGGAAATCTCTCAAGGAAAGAAACGAAGCCAAATACTTTGAAGAGAAAAATAGATATTTTCAATTTCAGAACAAATGAATGGAGAGCACAGTAAAAGAATAAAGAAATTAAATCTGAAATAAGGAAAATCAAAGGGCAAATGACAAATATCTGCAGTAGACTGAAAGAGTCAGGGTAACAGTGGGAAGCAGCAAAGGCAAGAATGGTTACTGACATTTTCTCATGTTCAGGAAGAGAAGAAAGTTGTCACGTGCTTGAGAGATTATAGACAGGTTAAGGTGACTTCAAATCAGTTATGAGAGTTCTTTATGGAGCTATAATATGGAAAAGGATGTAGGCTAATACTGGGGTACACAAAACCTAGCAGAAAAATCAAAGAATGACTCAGCAACAGACTTCACAGCTCAAAATGTGAGTGAACATCACGAACAAGGTGTTGATGAGAAAATCTGGATCTGCAACCCTTATAGATACAGCACAGTGATAAATCTACCAGCTTTGCGGTCAGAGGTGACATTTAGTTCTGCTTCTACTATGTAACCAGCCATGTGACTCTGGACAAATGTTTTTAGCTTTCAGATTCCTAAATTTCTTATCTGGAAAGAGACTTCACATTTTTATGAAGCTCAAATAAGATAACATTTATGCAAATATCTTGAGCACCATTTAGATATTATTATTCCAAGACTTTTTGAGGTAGGCTGAGCAAACATTTATCTGTGTGTTTCTCTGGTATATGGGATAAGAAGGAAATGACCAATGTGATAAAACAAGGAGAGCGAGTGATGTTTGAGAAAAGAAAAACTTAGAAACCGAAAGTCACTGACATTTCTAAACAATGCTTTTAGAAATCTTCCTATTAAAGACTCATGGTGGCATGATTCATGATGCATGAAATACATCTAAACGATGTCTAAAGGAGTGACAGGTGATCAGTGAACTTCAGAGATTATGTAAGAAGCCAGAGGATATTTATTACCTTTCAACAAAAACATTCTGTTTTAACCAAATACAATTTCATAACTCATGCAAAACTATTCTGGAATAGAAAAGGGGCTGTAGTATGTGAATAAAACACAACGATGTGCCTTTAGACCCTATCCCTCTCCATATCTCTCTGTGCTTGTTGAGTTTTAAGAAAGAAATGAATGATGTTGAGGATGAACTCGTCTTATCCCTGAAGCCCCTTATTATATCTGTGCTGCTTCTGAGAAAACGTATCTTGAATGTGCATGAAATTGCATGTAAAAATGAAAAAAAGAAGGGGTACTCTACGATACGGGTCTTTTCCAAATTTCTATTGCTATAGCCCAGTTCAGATCCACATCAGCTCTCAGATTATTATTCAAATCATATTACCTTCTGTCCAGTCTTACATCTCTTCAGTCAATTCTTCGCATTTGTTGTGAAAGTGATCTTTCTAAAGCAAAATTCTGAACATTTTACTGACTTGCTCAAAACCTTAAATGATTACCCACCACTTATTGCATGAGGCTATTTTTTTTTTTTCTGTAAAGAACCAGATAGTAAAGATTTTTGGCTTTGCAGGACACACACAGTCTTTGTAAAAACATTTTTCTTTGCTTTTTTAATATCTATCAAAAATTTGCAAACTGTTCTTAGCTCATGAGCTGTACAAGCCAAGGGCTGGTTTGGCCCCTCAGGCTGTAATTTGTTGATCTCTAGAATAAAGAAAGTGAAGGCTCTTTAATAGAGAATAACAAGTCTCCCCCTAATTTGGCTTACTGATTTTTCTTCAGGTCGTACATATTGCCAAAAACACTTCCCACACCTTCTGCTGCAGTAATGTTGAATTGTTGGCAGTATCTGGAAGTACACCAAGCTGGGTTTTGTATCTCTGTACTTGTTCACATTATGTCCACTAAATTCGTCCTCCTTTATCCAACTGGCAAACTCTCTTTCAAGACTGCTAAAATATTAAATATTTCTTGAATGGCCAAGTTATAGCTGGTGCCTTTACCTCATAAATACTGTGGATTACAGTATCTGTAGTTCTTCACTGGTGCACGTTTGCTCCCCAGCTCCAATGTGAGCGTCTCAAAGATAAAAAATGTCTTATTTGTATTTGCATCCCTAACACACAGTAGACACTTAGTAAATGTTTGGGGAATGATTGGCCCTAGGTAGAATGTTATCAAGTCATCCCAAATTAGTAATAAATAGCATAAAAAGAAATGAAGAGAGAATCAGAAGTCCTCTGACTTGTGAGTGACTTATACACAGAAGGACGTTATTATTTTCATAGTCTCTAGAGAAGCTCTCTAAGTCCCACTCCTATACCTTGCTGTGAGAATTCCTCATACACCCACTAGGACATGAGCATGGTGGCAGAGAACTTCATGGAAGATTTTTTGGGGGGATCCTAGTAATCCCATCTAACAGTGTCAGTGTTTTTAGAATCCTACACAGGAACTCAATAAACATACTTTAAAAAGTATGGTCTTAGGACTTTTAGTATTATTAGTGACAGAATGATGACCTAAATAGGTGTTGGTGAGCTGCCCTTGGAATGTAGCCACCCTATCTCAGTAGAGAAAACGTGCTCTGAGTTCCAAGCTGATGACTTATGAGTTAGCTTTTGGACATAACTCATTCCTAAGTTTGGGGCTGTCTCTACTTAAAATATATCAAGCCTAGGTCAGAGGAACTGGAATAGGAGTCACCCAGATTAAGAGCAAAGCCATAAAAATGAGAGCCAAAGGGAAATATGATATTACAGTGTTTCTAAAATTAGAGAATGGGCTAGCGAAGCTCCTTATTGTGAAGTCCAGAGGGAAAGATTTATAAAGGAGATAGACTTTTAGAAAACAAAGAACAGGAGCATTTGATTACTCTGTGCCAAGGGCTGTTATAAGTGCCTTACTTGAACTGTAAGTTTACTTCTTTTAAACAACACTACAAAAGGAATACTATTACTGCCTTTATTTTGTGGATGGGGAAAGTGATGCACAGAGCAGCTGAGTAATTTGCCTAAGCTGTAATAGAACAGCTAATAAATGTGGAACTCGAATTTGAACTCAAGTTTTTCGATTCCTTTGCCCACCATCCAAGCATGTATATTCTGATTATATATACATGGTACCACAAACAAAGTGCAGTATGGAACTCACAAGGACTTTTTCCTGGCCCTCTTAAAACCTAAAAGAACTGATTCACAAGAAAATCCCTAATGAAGGAGGGTCAGGCAGGATCAGTGGAGAGTTGCTCTTTCTAATGAATTTGCCTCTTGATCTCTGGCAGCAAATCATAGCAATCAAGGAGTAAGCATCACACTCCATTTGCCCACGACAGTGGCAGAAGACTTACAGGAAGAGAATTTTGTAAGGTATTTTTAAGAACCCAGAAAGCATCAGTCCTCAGAAAGAAAGTAAATAAAAAAGCCAAGGATAGAAAATATCGTGACCAGAAAGCCATCTACCCAAGAAAAGCCGTGGGAGGGAAGGAGGTTTTAGAAGTAAAACATATATATCCACTTTCTCAATGTGCTATGGCAGAATTCTAGAGTCAGTTGGTCAAAGTTAAGATGAGGAAAAGAATAACAAGTTACTAAGACACTAAGTATATAATAAATGTTGGCTGCCTACAATAGAAAGTGCATATGGCATCTTATTAAACAGAGAACAAGGAGAAAAATAATCACAATCTTGGCCATGAAGACTCTTGGGAAGAGCAGAAATGCTAAAGCTCATAAATGTGTATGAGAAGTGGGAGTTGAAATGGCCAGAGGGTCGCTAAAGCATCTCATGGAAGAGGAGGCAGAGAAACAGGAGAAGGCAAAAGAACAACAATTTCAGTATAGGCATTTTTATAAGAAATTGATATGATGGAAATTTAATATTTGTAGAAACAATGTTGGCTGACAGAAGATTAATATTTATAATATGTAAAATATTTTAAAATAAGAAATTATAAATCTAATTTATTTAAATCACTTATTAAAAGATAAAGTGCTTTACATACAAAAGATACTTCTTACCATGGAATGTTATGCTCTAAATGGGATAATTGAGGGGCCATTTGTCCATTAGGTTCAAACTGGTGCAGACACCTATAAAACGTGTTATGAGAAGCAAATGCTATATTATGGTTGCGTAACTACTGTCAAGTATATGGATTTTACCCACTTTGTGTGACAAGCACAAAGATGTTTGGTTACAAAAGTCTTGTGGCTTATACTTGAGAGAAAGGACTCTCCCTGATAGGCTACTATGGCTGTTGTGCCTGCCTCCACATAACTACTACCCTTATTCTCTCTGTGAACTACTTTGGTCATATTCATGGCTTTAGGTCTGAATGCGGCTTGAAAAAATATTAATATTTATGGTAAACTTGTTAATGAGTGCCTAAAGGGGACCATGGAAAGAATGCTCACTAAGATTTTATTGTTGTTTGTTTTAAAGAAACATAAATTGAAATAAGGGGCCAAGTTTTCCCTGTTTTTCCTGCACTTTGGAGAAGTTTAAAGAGAACCGTTAGGATTTTTCATTTCTTTTGGCTAACTTTCTAAGTGCACCTTTTACATCCTTATTTCTCCAAGTGTAAATTGGGGGATTTAACATGCAAGTAACTGCTCCATAAAGTATTGAGATAACTTTATCCTCTTCCTGGGTTCCCTTTGATCGAGGTTTCAAGTACGTGTAGATGACTGCCCCATAAAATATGGCAACTACAGTCAGAGGAGATCCACAGGTGGAGAAAGTTTCAAGCCTAGCCTCCACAGCACAACAACAATGCAAAAGTAGGAGATGAGGATGAAAGTGAAGGGAAGGGGCAGTGTGAACACACTGATAACCAGACCCAGAATCAGGCTGACAGGGTGTCTGAGCAGACGAGCTTCAGCAGGGCCTGAATCTCAAGGTAAAATGGTTGATGACATTGTATCCGTAATAACTAGCAGGAATTGCAATGATTAGTGTGACTACTACTAAGAAGTCACGGGGCCAGATTCCCAAGGCCAACTGTATACAGACCTGATTGTTCATAATAATAGTGTAATGCAGGAGATAAGAGATTGCAGCAAGTCTGTTGTAAGCCATGCCAGCAAGGAGGAGACACTGTCATTCCCAGAAAGAGGGATGTGATCATCTGAACAGAGCAGCTGATATAGGAGATGGTGGGGAAGTCCTTGAAGCATTGAGCCAAGACTTACAGCTTCCAGCTGGTGGAGTAATACATTTCAAGGGAGGATAAGTTATTAAGAAAAATAAAACATAGGAGTACGATGTTGAGAATCTCATCTCATTACAGCAACGATAAGGCTATTCTCAAACATTGTGAGCAGATAGAGAAACGGTAGTTCCAAGAAGAAGGCAGTCTAGATTTGAGGGTGTTGGGCAAATCCAACAAGGCTGAGTTTTGTCATCTCAGAGGCATTGTCTCTTTTTAGACCGCCTACTTACTTGTTGGAAAAGAGACAAAACAATGTCATCTACACGAAGAAATAAGAGGAAGAGCATTTCAGTAGCCTGTTATAGTTCATGCTCCCGGGCTCTAATTAATTATTGTGTGCCATTTGTTTTATTGGGTTAGGTTCAACTGTTCAGTATCCATTGGTGGAAATATATGTTCTCTTTGCTTTTCTGTCTTATAGAAACTTACATGACCTAAGATAGACTGATTTAGAGCCCAAATAGAAGTACTTACACCTGATCAAGAAAGAAAATTATTGACATTGAGTCAAATAGAATTATTACTCTCATAAATAGTGTAGATAGATGATTGATTTTACCCTTGACCAAAAAAGGGCAAATAAGCTACATCTGCCTAACAAAAATGTTTTCCAGCTTTAATTTGATTCATCAATTTAAAAATAATTTTAAAATTTAAATTCAAGAATACAGTTTGGAATGCTTGAAATACTTCCTTACTTTTCAACCCTCTTTTCTCCTTATAATGTTTTCTAGCTTTATTTGTTGATTCACCAATTTAAAAATAATTTTAAAATTTAAATTCAAGGATACAGTTTCCAATGCTTGAAATACTTCTTTACTTTTCCATCCTTTTTTCCCCTTATATGTCATATTAGAACCACTTATGTATGGTGAATTAGGAAGTGTATATATAGCTAAACCATCCAGTCAATTCAATGGAAAAACACCAGTAGCCAAATTGACATGCAATAAACCAAGCAATCGGTGGATTTACTGAAATCTCACTCTGTTCAATTGTTCTGACATCTATCTTCGACTGACAGAAGCTTACTGTGTGCAGATCCTACCATCTCCATATGTTTTCGAACAAGAGCTTAAAGGGTGATGGGGAAATCTTAATAGATAAAAGGATTTCATGCGGACAACAGTTACCAGCAGCTGTGAAAAGGGACAAGGCAAATTTTGAATGCATGTTTCTAGGACTGTTCAAAAAGAAAAGAGAGAGCCTTGTCAGTTTTACATGATTTTAGTAGGGAGTGAAAGATATGACCAACTGAAATGTCTGTTGGCTTTAGAATTTTTATATTTAGACACAGCCTCAATCTCACCAAACTGTATAGTTATATTAGTGCTGTATATAATTGTGTAATTCTTTATAACCACAAGGTTAACTGTTAAAATACAGAAGGAAAGCAAGGGAGCCAGCTGGATCTAAGCCTAACTTTTGGTTTAGCTGCTGAAAACCTGCACAGTCTTGAGAAAGTCAGTTTTCTCATATGTGAAAGGGGAATACCACCCAGCCTCTTGCACGATTGTTCCAAGAATTAGATGAGATAATTTCTACAAATAAATGAATAAATGTGCCTGGCACATTTATAGCCACCCATGATACCTTAACTCCCTTCCTGTTTTCCTGCCCCATGCAGACCTTCCCTACAGTTTGGATTTCATCTTATAAACATGTACTAAAATGTCATTCCATCCTACCTTTCCTTGTGAGGTTATCATACTACCAGAAGCAATACAATCTGAAGTTTTAGGTTTGAGCAACAACTAAAGAAAGTTTAACTGTGTAAGTCATTAAAATTTGTTCCTGATGGTAGGCGGGAAAGACACATAAAGAGATGAAAATTACTCACTGACTTAGGGCTGGAGGACAGCAACAGAGAAGTGCACCTCATTCATAACAGAAGCATTTTGCAGTTGGCAACACCCCCACAAATGACTAATCTCCAAGAAGAAATTTGATTCCTTCAACTGCAAGGAAAAGAAGTTTAATACAAGCAGCTGTGGCGATAAATCTTCCTATCAGTTGTGGTTATAAGGCTGGAAAATCTTAAGTTAACTGTGCTGGTGAATCATACACAATTATTTCTACTGGTTTAAATATCCTTTTCTTTTATTTACACAGAAGTGGCACGTAATAAGGCGACCATGAAAGGTTAGTGTCTAAGAAACAATAAAAAATTCATTTTCTTGCAAACATAATATAGATGTCAGTTCGTGACATGCAGTTTTTCTTTGCCTGTAGAAATATTGAAATGATGTTTCTTCTTCTAGTTCCCTGAATTCTGTTATTTTGTTCCCAACTACAGAAAAATAAATTGGGGAGATGTCCTTTCTGAATACACTGAAATCTTTAAAATATGTTGGTGTTTGCCAAAGTGTAGTCTACTTCCAGACTAGAAATACTTAAGCAGCATTAAAAGAAGGCAGAATGTAAATGCCAGAGTAAGCTTCAGAAATGTAGATAATCATGTGGTGGTTTAAGAATTGATAACCTCAGTCTTGAAGAAGTTTCCACTTTGGAGACTTATAGGATGTCCCTGCTTTGCAATTAACTCTCTCAATATAAACACACAGAGAGAAAACAAAGAAGGAGGAGACATCTGTTATGTTTAGCTCATTAAAATAAAGTTCATTTTCCTTCCAAATTGGTTAGTGAGAATTTCAGTGAATGTTCCTGATAGCAATGATTCTGGTCAGTAAACATGGTTGTGGTAAAGAAAGAACTGCCTTCTGTCTGGGCAGTTCTTCATTCTTTCATTTTTTTTTTCTTCTTGCAAGTTAAATATACAAATAGTACTATGAAGATTTAATACTAGGAATTTTGAAGACCAAGGTATATATCATAGTAAGACTGTGTAGCAACTTTGGTGTCTGCTGAGTCCTCTGAATGATATGCTATGTTGATCAGTCAGGTTCTCTCCCAAGATTGATTGTGAGTCCAACAGAGATTGGACATCACTTAATTTTCATTTAGTTGTATGTTAACTTGAGGGACTTTAGACCCCATATAACTAAGCTTAAAGCTAAGTGTACACTTTGGGGGCTGTAAGCCCCAGAATTTTGCAAACAAATCTGAGTCATCTGTTTTCCCTGATATTCTACCTTGCACAGAAGTAACTCTTAAAAAATGTTTGCTGAAATAAATCCTCTTGATGTCACTTTGACTAATGGATTCTTCCATTTAAGTATTTTTATGCTTACATACAATTATACTGTTTTTGGCCATTAGACTCTGAACAATTTTTTTTTCTGAAGTTTTTAATCTTCAGTTTCTTAGTACAAAAACTGTTGACTGATAGATCAGTGGTCTGTTGAAAGACAGCAGGAAGAGAACTTTCAGCCAGATAGTCAGTTCACATTGGACTTTTGTGAGTCACTCCTTCTACCTGTCCATAGAGGGTTGGTAGGAAGATTTGCCCTTTCTTTCTGGTTCTGACCTAGGGACCCTCTCATCGTGTATGTTAAAAACATATTAAACATCCATGAAAATTCACACAAAACGTAAAGGAGAATAAAATGGTGAACATTTGCAGGAGCATACAAATTGGGAGAAATTGTAGTACAATCAAGGAAATATTTCACAGAGGACATGGTTGATGCTTCCATAATGAAGATTACAGAACTGGCATAGAGGCAAGCTACAGCAGGAATGGAAGGATTTAGCTGTCCAGGCATCTGATGGAAGTCTCATCCTGTTAAAAGCAGAGCATCTGGTAAATTTGGGATTTGCCTTGCTGACAATTTCATTTCTCAGAAGGTTAAAGAAGCATTGAGGGGAAATGATGCTATGGACCTAATTATGATGGAATGGACTGGAATGTTGGGAGAAAATAACCACATCATCTGGCAGTTTATAATAGAAAGAAACTCTATGGCCAATATTTCTAAAAGGAAAATTGACTATGAGGCAATAGATATTTTTCTCTCAATATTTTAATTTGAAATTTTTTAAACCTCTGATGATAGTTTGACCAGAGCTAGAGAGTCTCAAGAAATTTAAGATGAAAATAGTCCTTTTTCACTTCAAAAGCACAGCACAGAACATGCAAATGGCCCAGACTTTGTTCTCCTGGGTATAGACAGTACTTATATAGCAATCTCATAAGTCCCAATTGACATCAGCTTTCCCAGCTTGTAATCAAAGTACACTAGACTCGTCCCCATAGCATACTGACCTGTGTGAACTCATCTGAAAGTTTGCCAGCTATCTGGATTTGCTTCTGTATGGTATATATTCTTATATATAACATGTGACCCCAGGGATGTTAGCCTTAGAGGAAACAGTCAATGCAAAGTGCCCAAATTCCTCTTGCTCACCATGTTTCCACACTTCCTTGCCTGGAGTGTTAGTGCACACTCAATAAATATTAGGTGAATAAACGAACATTAGTGCAATTTGGGTTGAGCCATCACCAAGTGGGGTGTGCTCTGGTGCAGGCAGTGGCAATAGAGCTCTTCCAAGGATCAGTCAGTCCCGCAGAGGTTTACCTAAGTGGGTGGCACCACAGTTTCAGCTACAGCAGTGTCCAAGGATGTATTCCTTATGTTACCTGCAGAATATATACCATGCAGAATCATTCACTTTCATCTGTCCAATCAACAAGTATCTATTGAGTTCTTATTATATATTCAGTTCTGGTTTAGTTGCTGACAGTAGAGAAATGAGCAAGAGAGGTAAGGCTTCTCTTTTTAACCTATATTGTTAATGTGGTGAGAAAGATATTCACCTATGTTGTTTAGATATTAATCTATATTGTTTAACATTTAGATTAACCTATATTGTTAATCTAATGTGGTGAGAAAGATAATAACAAGTAACAAATAAAATAATTTCAGATAGTAAGAACTATTGTGAAGAAAATAAAACAGGGCAATTTGAAAGAAAGTGGTGAAACAAAATTGTTATTATAAATGTGGTGTTTCAAGGGAGGTGATATTTCAATTGGGACCAAAATGTCCCAACAGCCATGTGAAAATCTAGGGAAAGATACCCCCAGGCAGAGGAAACAGCAAATGTTCAGACCCCAATGCAAGAACAAGTTGAAACTGTTTGCTGAATAGATAGGAGTTAAGTGTGGCTGAAGCGTAATGTAGTGTGACCAACTGTCCTGGTTTGTACAGAATTTTCCTAGTTTTAGCATTGTAAGTCATGTTTATGAGGAAACTCTGCAATCCTTGTGTGGGATTTGGGATTACCACTGAAACTTGTTAACAAAATTAACCTCAGAGTCAGAGTATCTTTCTCTATGCTAAGAATGCTATAGTCTTTCCACCTCATTTTAGATGATACGGTTCCAAGATATCTGAGTCACAAACCCAGTTCTGTTCCTGAGACAGATTGTGGTGGTATTCCTGTACTAAGTCATTTACGATAATCAGCTATTTTTAATAGTATTATACTTAGCAGGGAAGTAAGGCCACTGATACTGAATTTTGCACACAAACTACTCTCAAACCATTTAGTTCACTTCCTCTAAGTGTACAATTGATTTTCTTTTAACCTCAAGGCTCAGCTTTACCATTTGCCAAGCAATGCTTCATCTCGTTTAGTTTGACTTAGAGTTACAGTCCATTGAGGTCTTTTTGAATGTTAATTCTGGTATCCAAAACTTTACTTATTGCTTCTTGCTTTCTCTGTGTTAACAAAAATTTCATAAATTTGCCTTCTGGCTTTTTATCTAAGTCATTTGATAAAAATGTTAAGCAGAACAGGGCCCTGGGTATGTCACTGGAGACATTCTTCCAACATAACATTGATCCATTAATCAATATGTTAGGCGAAATTTATTTAAGCAGGTACCAAGTTTTAAAATTCCAAGCTTATTGTTTTACTCATGATTTAGGATACGGCATGTAATCAGGAGGTCAAAATACTGCCTCCAGATAAAGTTTCTCCCATTTGCTCTTCCAGATAATGGGTAATAAGACTGGAAATGTGGCCAGAACAGGTGGAGAACAATAAGCAAATTTTAGAGAAAGAAAAAGAGCCTGCAAAACTGATTCAGAGGGCTTGCAAGTTGGAGAAGACCAAAAGAGGAGGGCACTTGAGGCCATAAGAGTTAAATGTCTCATTCTGTTATTAAAGGCTTTTGTAGTAATGGTACAGCCATAGAAAATACATAAACAAATGGGTGTGATTGTATTCCCATAAAATGTCAATGATAAAAACACATGGTGGGCCAGTTTTGAATGGGAGGCTGTGGTTTGCCAACACCAGCTTAAGTTGATTCATAATCACCCTTAAAGAACGGTCCACATACATGCATATTTTATTCCAGGAATACAGTTTTCTACCATCCGTTCATCTCTATTTCAAGCTGTTTCATTATTAAGCTTCTACACTATAAGTTGGGAATCTCTTTAACTCTTCTTTTATACTTGCTTCCTTTAAAGATTATTTCTTCTAACTTTTTTATGATCTAGGACGGGTAAGCTGAGTTTTTCGGTATTCAGGAATATTTTTGCTTTTGCGGGCCATCGATTTTTGTTGCAACTACTGAACTCTGCTGCTGTAGTACAAAAACAGCCATAAAAATCATGTAAATGAATGGGCATGGCTGTACTCTAATAAAACTTTATCTGTAGAAACAGGCAATTGGGGGCTAGATTTGGTCCTCATATTGTAGTTTGTCAAATGGCTGATCAAGAAGGGATGGTGATTATTCTTTAAATCATATTCTCTAGCCTGAACACCATTTTGCATTTGCATTTTGCATTATACTAATTGGAGACCACCATGCCCTACTGGCCACTATGAACACTAGTTCCTTAGGTATCTACAAGTCTTACGTCCTACCTTAAACAGCATTCCCCTGTGGCCCTCTGTGCCCATTGAATTCTTCATAGAACAAAGCCCTGGAAACATTCTGTTGATCCCACAGTCTCTAGTCTCAGAGTCCTTTGAGAAAGCTGTCTCTAAAGAAGCCTGCCAGTTTTTATATTCCATTATCCCGGAGTGAAATTTCTGCCAATTTAATTATGAGGTGTCAGCAATTAGCAGGAATTAGCACCCAAAAGTTCAGGTTTCCTTTAGTGAAAACAACTCATACTCAGACACACTGACAGCCATTTGCCAGAGCAGTCTAATTTTCTTTCGCACCAAAGGTTATGAGCATCGCTGGATAACTGAAGCTACTATTGGCAATGTGCACTTGGGAAGAGGAGATGACTGAGAGAAGGCACTAGGGAGTAGGCAAAGGGCATTTCCATGAGATGACGAGTCCAAATGGCTACTCCATCTTAAAGAAAGAAGAAACTTAGTCAACATATTTCTTGCTTGTGTACAACTATAGTTTCCCACTTTAGAATGTGTGCCAGTTTTTAAATTCATAGGATTCTTATTGTACTCAAACTTTTGGATGAATTGACAAATGAAATTATAAATCAATGTCTCTCCTAAATCAGAATTCAAAGTACAAGTTAGTCTTAAAGTTCTGAGGCACGATTTCTGGTCCTCATTTTTCCACACACTCTGGACTTTTGTTTTCTTATCTATAAAGCAAATGAATCTCACTAGACAATTACTATTTAAAATGTATGTGTTTTTTTCAATCAAAAGTAAAATGCAGAAGCCACAGAAAACTGTTAGTAATGGAACAAAAGTCAAACAGAATCTCACTGGTTAGCCATGACCATAAACAATATTTGGGTTCTTTCCCCATTCTTATGCTTATTTCCACAGTCATTATGTCACTTTACAGAGAATGCTGTGACCTGCTTTTCCACTCAAGCATTTTTCCATGGCAACAGAAAATCTTTAATGACTCTTCTAAGCTCTATGTTTTCAAGTATGTTTGATTTCCCATGGTCAATAAACAGACTATCAAAACTCATGGTGAGCGATATTTTATTTTTTTAATGAATAAACAACTTAAGATAAAGCTTTTAGTGAAGACAAAATATAACAACTGTGCAAGTAAATAATTATAGACTTAGAAAAAATTTTATAATCTTTTATTGACATTTGTTGTTCTTTTATTAGATTATTGTCCAAAGAAAAGTCCAGCATGGTGTATTGAAGGGCTGATTTTGCCATTTCTGTCTGCCCTAGGAGAGCATACGGTCTGTAAGGCCCAGAATTTAGCTTTCATGACAAATTACTGGAGATGAACCAATATAAAGATTTAAAAATCTAAACAATCCTCAGAATAAATGGTTTATAGTATATGTTTTCACCACCTGGTAAATTAATGAAATGATATTAGTGCCATGTGGAAAGGAATGAAGATGGCTGCCTTTGAAGATGAATTATGACAGGCTTTACATGACAATAAAACAGTATTGAGAATTCAATAAAACAATGTTGAAAGTTTTGACATTGGCCAAATATGGAATGAACACCTACTAAGTATAAGGCATTGGCTTTAGGCAACTGTCTTCTCAGGAAGCCCAAGGCACTATTGTTGCCTGCAGGAACATATAGTAGGATAGGAGTGGTGAGGATGACACTTGGACTCAAGTGGCTACAAAGTGAGGTGGAAAGGGCAAAGGGTTAGAGCAGATGGGTATCTAAGGTGGTATAAAAATTTCCTTCTGTTGACCTGGAGCAATGTTTAATGGGTCATGCCATCTAAGAAAGCAGTACTTTATCTGAAGACTGTCATATATCAGCACAGAATGCACAGCAGGCCTTTTCATTCCATTTAGAAGAGACCTGCAGTGAAATTCAAATGTAATTCAAAAGGTATATTCCTTTTACTAAATGGGGAGAATATTCTCAAAGTTGATTTTGTAAAAAAAAAATAATAACACACACACATGCACACAAAAGGAAGTGGAATCACACCTGCTAGGGGACACAGTATCAATGGTTCTAATATTGCAAAGGGAAACCCTTTCAAAATTTCCAGGACTAAGTCCTAGAGAGGCCATTAGAAGGCCCTTCACATGAAGGAGCTCAGAAGCATTTACAGGGACATGCCTAAGAGAAGAAGTTTGTTTCTGGGTTATTAACATGAAAATTGCTTTCCTCTTTAATTAAGCCTCTAGATCTTGGGAAACATAAGCAATGTCGTTGCATTCCTGGCAACTGTTGACTCTAAATGGCCTGGGAAACCAACATGGGCATCTAAGTAGTACCAATATCAGAATGAAAGGCAAGCACATCTGCAACAGTCAACTGGATCATTCTGAATATCTGGATGTTTGATAAGAATTATTTAGTCGGGTATATGACAAATGAGGTAGATCTAAGAAAAAGAAGAGGAAAAGAAAAAGCCCATCACAAACTTAGTTAGTTTGCTGTCAACATCACTACCATCAAGTAGCATACCTTGATTTCGCAGGTAGAGCTCAAGTTCCCTTTTCTTATGCTCATATTCATCCCTCTATATTTCAATTATCTGTTCACTTCTGTGTCTCCCCTC
>PVKP010017909.1:0-45188 GCA_004027715.1 Plecturocebus donacophilus | reverse complement strand
AGACTGTATTCTAGCCTGGGTAATAAAACAAGAATCCCATTCTCTCTCCCTCTTTCTTTTCCTCTTTCTTTCTCTCTTTCATTCTTTTTTTTCTTTCTTTTGCTGTTTCTTTCTCCTTTTCTCTCTTTTTCTAAAATCTCTTCCTCTTTCTCTCTTTCATTCTTTTTATTCTTAAAAAAAAAAGAATTTAAATAAATAAATAAATAAATAAATTTCTCTATTCAGAATAGTTAGCTTTACTGATTTAAATTAAGTAACTCCAAGTTAATAGAAATACATACTAAATTGATAGAAAATGAAAGGAAAACTGTGCATGGAGGATGAAAAGTAAATAATATCAAAATATTTAATACATATTTATATACAAAGCACTTAATTGCATTTTTCTAATAATGAAAATAAATTTATTGGAATATGTTGATAACTTATCAGATTATAAAATTAGATATGAAGGCCATGCAATTTAACTTGTTTTTAAGACAATCTGTGATGATGGCCAAAGGCTTTCCAGTGAAAAAGTACACATTTACATGACAGTGTAACTCTATTGCCATGTACTCATTGTCTGACAGTTACTAAATTCTTGAGTTCTTCATCTGTAAAGTCCGGGGCTCAAGGAGGCTTAAAATAGACAAAATAAATAAAAGGTTTAGTGCAAATATTGTGAAATTAGTGTTAGTCTGCTTCTCCCTCATAACTATATGAAGTATTGTGATGATTATTGTCACTTACACTGTTTCCTTCTTTTCTAGTTTGCAGTGTATTGTAACTCTGATTTCCATCTTTCATGTTCTTAATTCTCCCCCACAAGTTATGTTAACTTTATTTAATAGAATAGTATCAAAATTTTTTTAAAATAGAACAAGCATCTAAAAACATCTTATGGTAATGGCTAATACTAGAACTTTGTTTTTTCTTCAGGTTGCGAAAGATCTTAAAAAAGAGTGGCAAAATGCAAACAGAAGGCAATGTGAAAGATGGTTGGATAAATTTGATTGTTGCCAGATAGCCACTAGGGGGAGTCCAAAATCTGTAGCTCTCAAAGTGACTCACCTTTATTACATCTGTGTTATCATTTTTCTGCCATACTGAGGATGGATCTGTACCAACGCATTCATGGACTCCAACACAAATCTCCTGGAGTTTGTGCTGTAGGTTAGCCATAGAATAAATGACTCATTAGGGGATAAAACCCCATTAGTACCAAATTCTAGTGAAATGAACTGTTTAAAATACATATTGCAAGTTCTTTAAAGGCTACGCAATAACAATGCATACAGGTTTAATGTAAAATTCCTAGCAAAACTTAGACTAATTAATATGCATTAGCATTAAACTTAAAAATGTTTTCAACATACATTATTTCATTTTTATAGGTAAAATTTACACATGGGGAAATTAGTTTCAATTTTTATCCGAGAAGACAAAGCTGGTAAATTTATGACCCAAATCCAAGGCTGTAGACTCCTATCATGAAGTTCAGGTATTATGATATGATAACTGTAAGACCAAATGGTTAAAGAACTGCTTGCAAAGACAGTATCAATAATGGCCTCAAAAAACTATGTCTATTAGTGTTAATGCATTTACATATTAAACTATATACACTTTTACAAAGTACATATGTATAAAGAAGACATTTATTTATATAGCTTCCTTTAACCCTTTTAGGAATGATGGTGGATTGAAATAAATGTTAGTATGGTGTAATACAGATTAAAGCTTCTCAAACATTAATGTGTACACAAGTCACCTGGAGATCTTGTTAAAATGAAGATTCTGATTCAGGAAATCTGGGATAAGGCCCAGGATCCTGCATTTTCAATACACTCCCAGGTGATGCTGATGCAGATGTACCTTAGGCCATACTTTGAGGAACAAGGGTATAGACAACACTTCACATCACTGTCCCCTGATTTAACTTCTAGAGGCACCCCTATTTCTAAAATGTCATTTGTTACAGAGCAACAGTTTTCAAACTTTACTCCTTTATACTCTTAAAAAAATTATTGAGAATACCAAAGAGCTTTTGTTTATGTGAATAATATCTATATATTTTAAAATTTAAAAATATTTACTTGGGCTGGGTGTGGTGGCTCACACCTGTAATCCCAGCACTTCGGGAGGGTGTGGCAGGCAGATCGCTCAAGCTCAGAAGTTCAAGACCAACCTGGGAAACATGGCAAAACTGTGTCTCTACAAAAAATACAAAAATTAACCAGTGTAATGGCATGTGCCTATAGTCCTAGTTACTTGGGAGACCGAGGTGGAAGGAGTGCTTGAGCCCAGGAGGCAGAGGTTGTGGTGAGCTACAGTTGTGCCAATGAACTCCAGTCTGGGTGACAGAGCTGGACCTTGTCTCAAAAAAAAAAAAAGTACTAGCCAAATACTGAATATATTCAAGGTATACAACATGATCACTTGAAATACATATACACTGTATAATGATTACCATGGTCAAATTATTTAACACATCATCCATTACCACTCATGCTGTACATGAGATCCACAGAACTTACTTGTTCATCTTATATTTCTCTCTCTATATATTTTTGGTTTGTTTTGAGACAGGGTCTCACCTCACTCTGCTGCCCAGGCTGGAGTGCAGTGGTGCTATCACAGCTTACTGTAACCTCAAACTCTTGGGCTCAAGAGATCCTCCTCCCTCAGCCTTCTGAGTAGCTGGGACCACAGGCACATATCACCATGTTCGCTAATTTAAAAAATTTTTTTGTATAAATGGGGGTCTCACTATGTTTCCCAGACTAGTCTTGAACTCCAAGGCTTAAGTGATTCTCTTGTCTCAGCCTCCCAAAGTGTTGAGATTACAGGCATGAGTCACCACACCTGGCCTCTATCTATATTTCTCATGAAATGAGAAATTAAAGAGAGAAATTAAAACTGAGAAATCTAAAAAATATTTATTAATTAAAAATAACAGACCTATTACATAGTTAACACAAAAACATATTTTTATGAAAAATAGTTGTTTTTCAAATTTTAAAAATTAGTAAGAAGAGACCAGCATTGTTTTATATTTTGTAAACCTCTTTAACATCTGGTTTCATAAAAAGACAACTGGATTCTCGTATCTGCTTCTCTGCTCAATCTGTTGTGATATTACATGTCATGTAGCCTCTGGGAAACTCCATTATGCACTTATGAGAGGCTGACAGTGAAAAGGCAAATAATGCCTTAGAATTATGAAAACAGATTTGAGCTCAAGGAGCCTCTGAAAGTATCTATCTGAAATAGTAGCTGTAATTTGCTATCTTTTTTGCTTGATAGCAGTTAAAACACCAAGTTTCATTTGTTTATTTTTAAATTTTCATTTATTTGTTTTTTTGAGACAGGGTCTTGCTTTGTTATCCAGGCTTGAGTACAATGGTATGATCTCAGCTCACTGCAGCCTTGACCTCTTGGGCCCAAGCGATCCTCCCACCTCAGCCCCCTGAGCAGCTGGACTACAGGCATATGCCACGAGGCCTGGCTAAGTTTGTTTATTTTTGGAGAGGATAGGTCTCACTGTGTTTTCCAGGCTGGTCTCAAACTTTTGACTCAAGCAATCCTCCTATCTTGGCCTCCCAAAGTGCTGGAATTATAGGTGTGAGCTACTAAGCCCAGCCTAATTTTTTATTTTTGTAGAAATGGGGTCTCACTACATTGCCCAGCCTGGTCTCAAGCTCCTGGACTCGAGCAATCCTCCCATCTTGGCCTCCCAAAGTGCTGAGATGATAGGCGTGAGCTACCATGACCAGCCTCATTTGTTTATTTTTCTAGTGTACTTATATATAGCCCAGATGTGGAAGAATTAGTGAGATAAGTAATCCTTTATGTTTTAAGGACTGGTCTTGAAAACCTTAAAAAATGTGACGAAAGCAATGGACTCACTTTCTTTCCCCCCAAAATATATAGGAACACAATATTCTACATATTTTAGGGACCGGAGGATTCATACGCACCTACAATGTATCCACAGATTCCAGTTTAAGAATATCCTGATAATATGATTATATAATATCCCTTTCCAAGTTTATAGAGCCAGATTAAATATACACAAAGTAATGAGACATATTTTAAAAAACATATCTCTTAACGCTTCCACATATCACTTCCCTCACAAAAGAAGAAAACTATGATCTATTTGTGTGAAATTAAATTTGACTTGCTTAAGTAAATGATACAAACTTTTTGGGTAGTTGGGAATGGGGGAAGAGGGTAGGGAGTCTCTGACTGATGAGTCCTATTTTAACTAGGAAAAGAAAGTTACTAGAGACGGATTTCTAGGCTACAAGGGGTTATGAGTCCCATTAGTCACTTAGAAGGGCAGTTTCTATCTGTTTGGGCTAGATGGATAGCTTGTCTGTATAAATAAATCCCTTCTCTTGCTTATAATTTTTGGGAGTTTACAGATATACACTACTGTGTGTGTATGTGTAGTTATTGCTTCATATGAAGGATCGAACTAACTTTGCACACGTATATTTTTAGAGATGTATGTCTATGTCTGTATATTTATATAATGAAATTCCCTTTCAAATGAAATTTAACCTGGAACACTAATATAAGGATGAGAACAGAGATCTTGTTGAAACTAATGTGGGGGCCCTGGAGTCCTACCTACTACTCAGCACTATGCATTATTACTACTCTAATCCCATCTCCCTCCAGAAGAATTTCCATGGAGCCCCAAGGCTCTGCAGAATACCTATAGATTGAAAATGACCACTGATCTTATCTTGGAGGTTAAGAAAAGAAAAAAGTTAATTCCATAAAGCACAAAATACTTATTATAATTACAGTCACTAAGGATTTCAGTTTCAAAGAAAATATTCGGGGAGTGGCCTCTTTTCTCTTCAGCATCTCTAAGATCTTTTGCAAAGGTAAGAGCGTGGAACTCCTCTATCATAAACTGGCTGTGCTATAGCAATGGGGAAATGAACGTGAGGAATTTCTGTTTCCTATGTTGCCTTACAACTGATTCCAAGTATGAAAAGGGGAAAGCAAAAACAGTAGAAAAGATAAGCACCAGGATTTAGATCATCATGGCAGATGGGAGGCAGAACTAGATTGCAGCACTGACTCAAACGGACAGAACACCATGCGGAGGCTCATGTCATGAATATTAGCTCCAGAACAACTGTAGGAACAAGCCAGAAATCCCAAGAGGACCCACAGACCCTCTGGAGGAAGTGGAACGCTCCTGTAGGACCCAGGAGAAACCCCAAATAACATGCTGCTATCCATGGCTGAGAGACCCGTAGAGGGTTCACATAACAGGATTCTGTGCAGACAAACCCCTGGTACTAGCTGCGAGCCAGCTAGACTTGCTGGATGTCTAAACCCAGAAAAGAGATAAATCACTGCAGCTTGGCTCACAGGAAGCCACATCCATAAGAAAAGGGGGAGAGTATTACATCAAGGAAATGCCCTGTGGGACAAAAGAATCTGAAGAGCAGCCTTCAGCCCTAGATCTTCCCTCTGACAGAGCCTACCCAAATGAGAAGGAACCAGAAAACCAACTCTGGTAATATGACAAAACAAGGCTCTTTAACACCTCCAAAAAAAAAAAAAAAAAAAAAATCACACTAGCTCACCACAATGGATCCAAACCGATAAGAAATCCCTGATTTTACCTGAAAAAGAATTCAGAAGGCTAGTTATTAAACTAAGTAGGGAGTTACCAGAGAAAGGCAAAGCCCCATGTAGGGAAATCCAAAAAATGATACAAGAAGCGAAAGGAGAAATGTTCAAGGAAATAGATAGCATTAAGAAAAACAATCAACACTTCAGGAAACATTGGACACACTTATAGAAATGCAAAATGCTCTGGAAAGTCTCAGCAATATAATTGAACAAGTAGAAGAAAGAAATTCAGACCTTGAAGACAAGGTCTTCGAATTAACCCAATCCAACAGACACAAAAAAGAAAGAATAAGAAAATATGAACAAAGCCTCCAAGAAGTCTGGGATTTTGTTAAATGGCCAAACCTAAGAATAATTGATGTTTCTGAGGAAGAAGATAAATCTAAACGTTTGTAAAACATATTTGGAAGAATGACTGAGGAAAACTTCCCTGGCCTTGTTAGAGATGTAGACATCCAAATATAAGAACACAAAAAACATCTAGGAAATTCATCACAAAAAGATCATCGCCTAGGCACATTGTCATCAGGTTATCTAAAGTTAAGATGAAGGAAAGAATCTTAGGAGTTGTGAGAAAAAAGCACGAGGTAACCTATAAAGGAAAACCTGCCAGATTAACAGCAAGATTTCTCAGCAGAAACCCTACAAGCTAGAAGGGATTAGGGCCCTATCTTCAGCCTCCTCAAACAAACAATTATCAGTCAAGAAATATGTATCCAGTGAAACTAAGAATCATATATGAGGAAAGGTAGTTTTGTTCAGACAAATGCTGAGAGAATTTGCCACTACCAAGCCACCACTATAATAACTGCTGGCCAGGTACAGTGGCTCATGCCTGTAATCCTAGCACATTGGGAGGCTGAGGCAGGTGGATCACCTGAGGTCAGGAGTTTGAGACCAGCCTGGCCAACATGGTGAAACCCCACCTCTACTAAAAATACAAAAATTAGCTGGATGTGGTGGTGGGCACCTGTAATCCCAGCTACTCGGAAGGCTGAAGCAGAAGAATCGCTTGAACCCAGGGGTGGAGGTTGCAGTGAGCTGATACTGCACCACTTCACCCCGGCCTGGGCGAAAGAGCAAAACTCCACTAAAAAACAAAAAACAAACAAACAAAAACACTAAAAGGAGTTCTAAATCGTGAAACAAATCCTGAAAACACATCAAAAACAGAATCTCTTTAAGGCATAAATCACACAGGACCTATAAAACAAAAATACAATTTAAAAAGCAAAAACAAAAAACCAAGGTACACAGGCAACAAATAGCACGATAATGCAATGGTACCTCAAATCTCAATACTAACATTGAATGCAAATAGCATAAATGCTCCACTTAAAAGACGCAGAACAGCAGAATGGATAAGAATTCACCAATCAACTATCTGGTGCCTTTCAGGAGACTAACCTAACACATAAGGACTCATATAATCTTAAAGTAAAGGAGTGGGAAAAGGCGTTTCATGCAAATGGACACCAAAACTAAGCAGGGGTAGCTATTCTTATATCAGACAAAATAAACTCTAAAGCAACAGCAGTTAAAACAGACAAAGGACATTATATAATGTTAAAAGGCCTTGTCTGACAGGAAAATATCACAATCCAAAACATATATGCACCTAACACTGGAGCTCCCAAATTTATAAAACAATTACTAATAGACCTAAGAAATGAGATAGACAGCAATACAGTAATAGTGGGGGACTTCAATACTACAATACAAGCACTAGACAAGTCATCATGACAGAAAGTCAACAAAGAAAAAATGGATTTAAACTATGCCTTGGAACAAGTGAACTTAACATATATACCAGAAATTTCATCCAACAACTGTAGGATACACATTCTTTTCAACAGTGCATGGAACTTTCTCCAAGATAGACCATATGGAAGGCCATAAAACAAGCCTCAATAAATTTAAGAAAACTGAAATTATATCAAGCATTTTCTCAGACCACAGTGAAATAAAACTGGAAGTCAACTCCAAAAGGAGCCTTCAAAAACATCCAAATACATGGAAATTAAATAACGTGCTCCTGAACGATCACTGGGTCAAAAATGAAATCAAGATGGACATTAAAAAATTATTCGAATGACAATAATGACACAACCTATCAAAACCTCTGGGATACAGCAACGGTAGTGCTAAGAGGAAAATTCACAGCCCTAAACACCTACATCAAAAAGACTGAAAGAGCACAAACTGACATTCTAAGGTTACAACTCAAGGACCTAGTGAAACAAGAACAAGCCAAACCCAAACCCAGCAGAAGAAAGGAAATACCAAGATCAAAGCAGCACTGAATGAAATTGAAACAAACAACAAAAAAATGCAAAAGATAAATGAAAACAAAAACCTGGCTCTGAAAAGATAAACAAAATTGATAGACCATTATCAAGATTAATCCAGAAGAGAAGAGAGAAAATCCAATAACTTCATAAAGAAACAAAATGGAAGATATTACAACTGACACCACTGAGATACAAAAGATCATTCAAGGCTACTATGAACACTTTTACACAAACTAGAAAAGCTAGAAGAGATGGATCAATTCCTGGAAAAATACAACCCTCCTAGCTTAAATCAGGAAGAATTGTATACCCTGAACAGACCAATAACAGGCAGCAAGATTGAAATGGCGATTAAAAAATTACCAACAACAACAAAAAAGTCCAGGACCAGATGGATTCACAGCAGAATTCCACCAGACATTCAAAGAAGAATTAGTACTAATCCTTTCGACACTATTCCACAAGATAGAGAAAGAGAGAACCCTCCCTAATTCATTCCATGAAGCCAGCATCACTCTAATACCAAAATCAGGAAACGACATAACCAAAAAAGAAAACCACAGCCTGATATCCCTAATAAACACAGATGCTAAAACCCTTAACAAAATACTAGCTAACTTAATCCAACAACATATCAAAAAGATAATCTACTATGATTAAGTGGGTTTCATACCAGGGATGCAGGGACAGTTTAACATACACAAGTCAAAAAATGTGATATACTATACAAACAGAATTTTAAAAACAAAAATCACATAATCATCTCAGTAGATGCAGAAAAAGCATTTGACAAAATCCAGCATCCCTTTATATTAAAACTCTCAGCAAAACTGGCATACAAGGGACAAACTTCAATGTAATAAAAGCCATCTATGACAAGCCCACAGCCAACATAACACTGAGTGGGGAAGAGTTGAAAGCATTCCCTCTGAGAACTGGAACAAGATAAGGATGCCCACTCTCAGCACTCCTCTTCAACATAGTACTGGAAGTCCCAGCCAATGCAATCAGACAAGGGAAAGAAAGAGAGGGCATCTAAATTGGTAAAGAGGAAGTCAAACTGTCACTGTTAGCTGATGATATGATTGTTTACCTAGAAAACCCTAAAGACTCCTCCAGAAAGCTGCTAAAACTGATAAAAGAATCCAGCAAAGTTTCTGGATACAAGATTAATGTACACAGATCAGTAGCTCTTCTATACACCAACAGTGACCAAGCAGAGAGTCAAATCAAGAACTCAACTCCTTTTATAATAACTGCAAACAAACAAACAAAAACATAAAAAACCTCTAAACTTAGGAATATACCTAACCAAGGAGGCAAAAGACCTCTACAGAAAACAAAAAAACACAAAACACTGCTGAAAGAAATCGCAGACAACACAAACAAATAGAGATGCATCCCATGCTCATGGATGGGTATAATATTGTGAAAATGACCATACTGCCAAAAGCAATTTACAAATTCAATTCAATCCCCTTTAAAATATCACAATCATTCTTCACAGAATTTGAAAAAACATTTCTAAAATGCATATGGAACCAAAAAATAGCCCGCATAGCCAAAGTAAGACTAAGCAGAAAGAACAAATCTGGAGGCATTGCACTACCTGATTTCAAACTCTACTATAAGTCCATAGTCACCAAAACAGCATGGTACTGGTATAAAAATAGACACATAGGCCAATGGAACAGAATAGAGAACCCAGAAATAAATTCAAATACTTACAGCTAACTGACCTTTGATAAAGCAAACAATAATGGGAAAAGGACACCCTTTTCAACAAATTGTGCTCGGATAATTGGCTAGCCACATGAAGGAGAATGAACCTCATACAAAAGTCAGCTCAAGATGGATTAAGGACTTAAATCTAAAAACTGAATATAAAACTTCTAGAAGATAACAGTAGAAAAACCCTTCTAGACATTGGCATAGACAAGGATTTCATGACCAAGAACCCAAAAACAAATGCAATAAAAACAAAGATAAATAGCTGGGACCTAATTAAACTAAAGAGCTTTTGCATGGCCAAAGGAACAGTCAGCAGAGTAAACACATAACTCACAGAGTGGGGGAAAATCTTTACAATCTATACATCTATCAAAGGACTAATATCCAGAATTTACAACAAACTCAAACAAATCAGTATGAAAAAAAACAAACAATCTCACCAAAAAGTGGGCTAAGGACATGAATAGACAATTCTTAAATGGCCAACAACATATGAAAAAATGCTCAACATCACTAATGATTAGGGAAATGCAAATCGTTCCAATTTTAGTATATGTGCTGCTGAAGCAAGCATGGGAAATGCAAATAAAAAACACAATGTGATGCCACCTTACTCCTGCAGGAATGCCCATAAATCAAAAAATCAAAAAAAAAGAAAGTAGATGTTGGCATGGATGCAGTGGTCAGGTAACACTTCTACATTGCTGGTAGAAATGTAAACTAGTACAGCTGGTATGGAAAACAATATGGTGATTCCTTAAAGAACTAAAAGTAGAACTACCATTTGATCCAGCAATCCCACTACTGGGTATCTACCCAGAAAAAAATAAGTCATTATATGAAAAAGATACTTGTACATGCATGTTTATAGCAGCACAGTTTGCAATTGTAAAATCAAGGAACCAACCCAAATGTCAATCAATCAATGAGTGGATAAAGAAATTGTGGCATATATGTACGAGGGACTACTACTCAGCCATGAAAAGGGATGAATTAATGGCATATGGAATGACCTGGATGAGACTGGATACTATTATTCTAAGTGAGGTAACTCAGGAATGAAAAATCAAACACCATATGTTCTCACTGATATGTGGGAGCTAAGCTATGAGGATGCAAAGGCATAAGAAAGCAACAGTGGTCTTTGGGGACTTGAAAGGAAGGGTGGGAGGGGGCGAGGGATAAAAGACTACAAATTAGGTTCAGTGTATACTGCTTGGGTGATGGGTGCACCAAAATCTCACAAAGCATCACTAAAGAACTTACTCATGTAACCAAATACCACTAGTATGTATCCTACTAACCTATTGGGGCAGGGGGGTGGGGAAGAAAAGCACCAGAAATTATGGAAATTGTTTAAAAATTTTTTTTGTCAATGTAATGTAACTGGGTTTTTTCTTGGGTGCTGGCAAGGCACAGCTCCCCTGAGAGAATGCTGTGGGTTCTTGGCCTCCTATCTCTTACAAGAATAAGCAATGGGACCACTGCAGGTGTGCTGTACGCTTGTAAAAGTAAATATCAGACCCAAGAAGTGTTGCAGAAAGGTGATTTTATTTAGGTAGAGAAAAGAGAAGGAAAGGAGAAAAGAAAGACTTCCACGAAGAGTATGGAAGGGGATTCCAGAGGGGAAAATTCTAGAGGGGAAAGGGAACTCCCACCGTGTGGGACAGGATTCCAGAAAGCTGGAAATCCAGCATGGGTGAAGGAGCAGGGGAATTTATGCTGGAAGAAATTCCCACCTTCCCAAGTTCCTCTGGCCAATGAAAGGAGTTCCTTACAACTTCCGCTGGAGTGACCGACTTTTAGTTTCTTCCCGCACCCGTGAAATTCAAACATAAACCCTTAAATCTCCCGGATGAAGAGAGATGGAAGGGGAGCATGGCGCTGGGAAATTCTTGCCCTAAAACTACGCCCCCTCATGGACCCAGAAAGAAAACACATTCCCTCAGTAATATATGCAGAAAACAGGTTATATTTCCATGGACTATGTTTCCACAGTCAAGGATTATGTGCTATGGGTTTTATATTCTGAAAGCGTCCAGTCACAAGTCCTTTCCCAGGGAATTTTAAATTCTAGGAAAGAGAGGGGAAGGTGTCATTCTGAATACACATTCCACTACTAATTTGGAAGTAATATGGTGATTATGAAGGTAAGCAGAATTCAGATTGTTTAGGCATGAATATGTTTCTGCCCCTAACTAGCTGGTTGTGTGATGATTTGTGGTAAGCTTCAGTTGTCTCCTTTAAAGGTTGGCATTAATAATAGCATTCACTTCATAGGACTGTTGTATTAAAAGATATAATGTCCACAAAGCTCCTAGCATAGTGCCTACTGTACAGTAAACACTCACTAAGGTTATCTATTGACATACTAATCTAAATAAGTAATGATGGCATTATTGTTCAACCTAAATTTTTGTTGCAGATTACCTTTAAAATAAATGACTGAAAAGAATTTAAAAAATATTTTATATCTCAATAAAAAATAAATAAAATAAAAAAAGAAAAAATATTTTATATCTATATATTGATAATGTATCAGACAATGTTCTAGGCATGTTATACATATAAATCCACTTAATCCTTACAAGAACCCTATGAGGCAGATATCACTTTCTGAGCCATTTTGAGGCTCAGATAATTAGAATGACTTGCCTGAGGCCACACAGCTGTAACAGGCAGGGTTGTGATTTGAACCAGGCAGTCTGTTCCAGAGAATTATGCTTTTAATCATGATAATATATTGTAATAAGGTAAAGTATACTTATAATGGACTATAATAATAATAGCTACCATTTTGGAGATCCTAATATATGTATTGTATTAGAACATTTTGGTGCATTATCTCTAACTTTGCAATTATCCCATATTGTGGGTACCATTATCCCATTTTACAAATGAGTAATTAGACTCACAGAAGTTAAATATCTCGCCCTAAGTCACACAGTTAATGAGTGCCAGAGCCTACATGCAACTCTGTTGTGTTCTGTAAAGCTTGAAATTGTTCCATTACAATAAGTCCTCACTTAACGTCAGTGATAGGTTCTTGGATACTGTCACTTTAAGCAAAACTACTTACAGCAGGTTCTCAAATAATGTCATTATAATGTTGATGAGAAAAAACTTCGTTTAATTATACATCATTTTGCTTAAAGTTGCGGTGTCTAAGAATCCAACAACATTAAGTAAGGACTGTATACCACACTGCTTCTAAGTATAGATCCTGATGAAAGGCAAGTAGCCCATCGGTTTTAGTTGTTTCAAATGACAGGCAGGAAACGGAAAATGGGTGAGCCTAAGACAATCTAAACATTATAATACTATCACTTATTCATTCATTTAACGAAGATTTGTTGAACATTTTCTATGAACCAAGCCCTAGGAGGGATGCCAAGGATTTAATGATGAGTAACACAAACAGGATCTTTCTCTTAGAGATTATAAATGAGTACTTGAGAGAGTGACTTAATAAAGGAACAGTGTAATAACTACTTCAAAGATTACTTAGAGTCTAGATGTGAGTTAGAACTGCCAATCCCTTTCTACCTCCCCATTCAATGCTAACTAGACAAAAAAACTAGTTAGGAATATTACTGGCACACTACTCTTTCCTACATATTTCTAGCTACTTACTAGGTATTCTTATCTTCTCTTCCATGCAGAGAGACAGTGTTCTGGAGAAACTTCAAATCTAACCTCTCACTTCTATTCTATAAAGATCAGAGGAAGATTTTAGGCTCTCAGTTATAGTTGGCTTGCATCTGAGCATGATAATAAAGAATTACATGTCAAACACCTTTCCAGTTGCTAAAGGATAGATATTACTATAACATAGTCCCTGGTCTCAAGGAGTTTATTTATTTATACTAAAAACTATTCTGTGGATCATGCAAAAATAAACACACAGTAAACAAAAGCCTCCTATATTATTACCAGGGATATCCCAGAAATGGGCTACATTTTGTACCAATATTGGGACTTACTCTCTGATAAGTTATTTTTCTTCTATGAGGCAGGTATTTATCAAAGGACTTGACAGTAACTTAAAACTTTTCTCTAATAATAGAGGATTAGCAGTGAAATCTGTTCTGGGATTTATAGAAGAACCAACCCGAAAGAATCTAATGTCCTGGTTTGGTAAATACGGTCCTTGCCCTTGAGCCACAGGAAATCTACAATGTGCACTTATATTTCCTCTCTCACATTTACAGACTTTATTTTTACCTTTTGGAGACTACAATTATCCTAGAGAAGCACTTCTTACATGATGGATATATAAAACTTGAATTCTGGAGAGCAAGTACTGAGGCAAGAAGAAATTTTCTTCTTCTATTCATATGTTCACACTGTGGCCTACAAAACAAAATAGCCATTGAGATGACTGACAAATCGTTCATTGTAATGCATATTCATTTTTTAGGAAAACCACTTAACCTCTACGGCTAAGCTAACAGATGTCATTTGTTTCACTTTCAAAGTGAAGGTGGTACTAATGTATTAGATAGTTAATTTTTTTCTGCTTAAAATATTAATAGGAAGAAAATCAGATTTAAAACAGAGTGGCTTAAGCAAATTCTTATATCCTGTTTCTTAATAAATGCTCCATCCCAGAAATTCAGGAAAGATGTCATTTAACTTGTTTCACACCTTTACAGGAAGATACAAAACTTGTGCCTACCATCAATATGAAGGAAATTACAGGTTGAACATCTTGAATCTGAAAGTCCAAAACTCAAAATCTGAAATTTTTTGAGCACTGCCATGATGGCACAAATCAAAATTCCACACATAAGTACTTAACACAAACTTTGTTTCATGCACTAAATTATTAAAATTATTGTGGCCAGGTGTGGTGGCTCATGCCTGTAATCCCAGCACTGTGGGAGGTTGAGGCGGGTGGATCACCTGAGGTCAGTCAGGAGTTCGAGAGCAGCCTGGCCAACATGGTAAAACCCCCATCTCTACTAAAAATACAAAAATTAGCTGGGCATGGTGGTGGGCACCTGTAATACCAGCTACTTGGGAGGCTGAGGCAGGAGAACTGCTTGAACCTGGGAGGCAAAGGTTGCAGTGAGCCAAGATCGCATCATAGCACTCCAGCCTTGGCAACAAGAACAAAACTCTGTCTGAAAAAAAAAAGAGTATTGCATAAAATTACCTTCAGGTTATGTATATAAGATGTACATGAAACAGATACAATTTATGTCCCATTCCTAAGATATCTCATTAATTATATGCAAATATTCCAAATCCAAAATTCACAACACTTCTGGACCCAGATATTTCAGATAAGGTATATTCAATCTGTACATGAACTTACATGAAACCTTATAAGAACTAAATTGGTGGAAATGGTTCTTTTTTAGCTGAAATATTGCTTTATTAGATTTCAATGTGCTCATTTTATACATCTTGAGAAAAAACAGAAAAAGCAAAATGTTACATGTCAAAGGATAACTCAAAGTGTTTTAATATTCTTGTATAAAACACATCAAGAAGGCCAGGTGTCGTGGCTCATGTCTGTAATCTCAGCACTTTGGGAGACAGAGGTGGAAGGATCATTTCTGCCCAGGAGTTCCAGACTAGCCTGGGAAACACAGGGAGACACTGTCTCTACAAAACATATAAGAGAAGTAGCTGAGTGTGGTGGCATGTACTTGTAGTACCAGTTACTCTGGAGGCTAAGGCAGGAAGATCACTTGATCCCAGGGGTATCAAGGCCACAGTGAGCTATGATGATGCCATGGCACTCTAGCCTGGGTGACAGAGCAAGACTCTATCTCTAAAAAACAAACAAAAAAATCAGATAAGTAAAATAATAAAATACAGACATATCTCCTTTTATTATACTTCCCTTTATTATGCTTCAAAAATATTGCATTTTTTACAAATGGAAGGTTTATGGCAACCCTGTGTCAAGCAAGTCCATTTTTCCAACAGCATGTGCTCACTTTCCATCTGCCACATTTTGGTAATTCTCACAATATTTCAAAAGTTTTCATTTTTATTATATCTGATGGTGACTTGTGATCAGTGATCTTTGATGTTACTATCATAATTGTTTTGGGGCCCCACAGACTGCACCTGTTTAAGACGAATTTAATTTATAAATGTGTGTTCTGACTGCCCCACCATCTCACTCCTCCTTGTTGGGGCTCCCTATTCTGAGATGGAACAATATTGAAATTAGGCCAGTTATTAACCCTCCGATGACTAAGTGTTCAGGTAAAAGGAAGAGTCACATGTCTCTCGTTTTAAAACAAAAGACAGAAATAAAAATTAAGGTTAGTGAGGAAAGCATGTTGAAAGCTGAGACAGGCCAAAAGTTAGGTTTCTTGTGCCAAACAGCAAAGTTGTGAATGCAAAAAAAATGTTACTGAAGGAAATGCAAAGAAAATGTTATTGAAGGAAATTAAAAGCGCTACTCCAGTGAACACATAAATAAGAATGTAAAACAGCCTTATTGTTGATATGGAGAAAGTTTTAGTGGTCTGGCTAGAAGATCAAACCAGCCACAACATTCCCTTAAATCAAAACCTAATCCAGAGTAAGACCCTAACGCTCCTCAATTCTATGAGGGCTGGGAGAGGTGAGGAAGCTGTAGAAAAAATGCTTGACGATAGCAGAGGTTGGTTCTTGAAGTTCAGGAAAAGAAGCCATCTCCAAAACATAATCCGTAACTTGCCGCAAGGTAAAGCAGCAAGTACTCATGCAGAAGCTGCAGCAAGTTATCCAAAGACCTAGTTAAGATAATGATGAAGGTGGCTATACTAAACAACAGATTTTAAATGTAGACAAAACAGCCTTATATGGGAGGAAGATGACATCTAGGACTTTCATAGCTAGAGAAGTCTGTGCCTGGTTTCAAGGCTTCAAAGAGCAGGCTAACTTTCTTGTTAGGGGCGAATGCAGCTGGTGACTTGAAACTGAAGCCAATGCTCATTTGCCATTCCAATAATCCTCTGGCCCTTAAGGATTATGCTAAATCTACTCTGCCTGTGCTCTAGAAATGGAAGAATAAAGCCTGGATGACAGCATATCTGTTTATAGCATGATTTACTTAATATTTTAAGCCCATAGTTGAGACCTATTGCTCAGAAAAAAAGATTTGTTTCAAAATATTACTGCTCATTGACAACACACCTGGTTACCCAAGAGTGCCGATGGAGATAACACAAGGAGACTGATGTTGTTTTCATGCCTGTTAACACATCCATTCTATACACATGGATCAAGGAGTCATTTTGACTTTCAAGTCTTATTATTTCAGGAACACATTTCTTAAAGCCATAGCTACCATAGATAATGCTGCTTCTGATGGATCTGGGCAAAGTAAGTTGAAAATCTTCTGGAAAGGTTTCACCATTCTAGATGCTAATAAGAACATTCATGATTTATGGGAGGAAGTCAAAATATCAACACTAATTGGAGTTTGGAAGAAGTTGATTCCAGTCCTCATGGATAACTTTGAGGGGTTCAAGCCTTTAGTGGAGGAAGTGACTGCAGATTTAGTGGAAATACCAAGAGACCTAGAATTAGAAGTGGAGCTTGAAGATGTGACTCAATAGCTGCAATCTCATGATAAGGCATGAACTTATGAAGAGTTGCTTTTTATGGATAAATAGAGTAGTTTCTTGATAGGGAATCCACTCCTGGTGAGGATGCTGTGAACATTGTTGAAATGACAACAAAGGATTTAGAATATTCCATAAGCTTAGCTGATAAGCAGTGGCAGTGTCTGAGAAGATTGACTCCAATTCTGAAAGAAGTTCTACTGTGGGTAAAATGCTATCAAACAGCATTATATGGTATAGAAAATCTTTTGTGAAAGGAAGAGTCAATCAATGCAGCAAACTTCATTGTTGTCTTATTTTAAGAAATTACCTCAGTCACCCCAACCTTCAGCAACCACCACTCCGAGCAGTCAGCAACCATCAACACTGAGGCAAGACCCTCCACTACAAAAAATTGACACATTGAAGGCTCAGATGATCATTAACATTTTTAAATAATAAAGTATTTTTAATTAAGATATGTATTTTTTAGACATAATGCTATTGCATACTTAGTAGACTATAGTGTAAATATAACTTTTATTAATATATGTACTGGGAAACCAAAAACTTTGTGTGACTTGCTTTACTGCAATATTTGCCTTATTGCAGTGGTCAGAAACTCAACCTACAATACCTTCCAGGTATGCCTGTAGCAATGTTTTCTCTTTATACTTTGTAAAAATTCAGCTTGGGCAACATAGTGAGACCTCATTTCTCTAAAAAAAACCAAAAAACAATTAGCCGGGCATGATGGTATGAGCTTGTGGTCCCAGCTACTCAGGAGGCTGAGGTGGGAGGATCGCTTGAACCCAGGAAGTCAAGACTGCAGTGAGCTGTGTTTATGCCACTGCACACCAGCCTGGGTGACAGAGTGAGACTTTTTCTCAAAAAACAAAAAAACAAAAAACCCAAAATTAAAAGATTGGTCTGTGGCTGGGTGCGGTAGGTAGCTCATGTCTATAATCCCAGCACTTTTGGAGGCCCAGATCACCTGAGGTCAAGAGTTTGAGAACAGCCTCACCAAAATGGTGAAACCTCGTCTCTCCCAAAAACATAAAAAACTAGCCGGGTGTGATGGCATGGGCCTGTAATCCCAGCTACTCAGGAGGCTGAGGCAGGACAATCACTTGAACCCAGGAGGCAGAGGTTGCAGTGAGCCAAGATCATGCCACACTGCACTCCAGCCTGGGCGACACAGTAAGACTCTGTCTCAAAAAAAATAAGGTTGGTCTGTTTACTAATTTTTTAAATGGATTAGGTTATTTATAGCATAAAATACATGCTTTAAAACAAAAGTCTTTGTAACTGTTTGAGATAAAGCTATATTAAGAAACTTTCATTTGTAAACACACGGCAAAAGCTTTCAATTTCTGAAAATGAGTGATACTGTTTTTGATACTGGCATGAGCAAATTTTGACAGACTGGAGGTCACTGCTTTTAAAATAATAGAATCTTTTCAGTATAGTACTCCATAAAGATGATCAGAAATGTAGAAATGTGGTGACTATGGAAGGGAGATGTTAAAGTGATACTAATCTTGATAGTCAATCAAAACAACACTTCTATAAAAATAAAATCTTGGCACCTAAGGTAATAAGATGAAAATTTGCAAAGATGAAAGATAGATAATTTACATAAATCACTGATCTGTGCTATTAAAAGGAGCACAGAAAAGAAAAAGCTAATCCTAATTTCTTGCTATCCTTGTTGGGACTCTTATGTATACATTAGTAAGGTTCTGCCGCAAGCAGATTACGTATTCCTAGATTTAGTTGTCACCTTAGGCTACATGGCAATCATAAGGACACGGTAGGGCAGGTAATATAGATACAAAGGAAAGGCAGAAAGAAGCATAAAAGAAAACTGCCATTATGAGAGCTAAAACCTCAAATTCCTTGCCATTGCAACTGTCAAAAGACAAAATTACAACAGTTTTGTGAAAGATCTTAATTGGCTTTATTTATGATTCCGTCAGAGGAGTTTGAACCAAAGCAACTCCATCTTGTCTAGAGGCTGGGTCAAATGAAGCTGAGACTTACTGGGCTGCATTCCCAGATGGTTAAGGCATTTGAAGTCACCAGATGAGACATGAGGTTAACATAAGATACAGGTCATAAAGACCTTGTTGATAAAACAGGTTGCAGTAAAGAAGCTGGCTAAAACCTGCCAAAACCAAGATGGTGACGAGAGTGACCTCTGGTTGTCTCCAATGCTACACTCCCACCAGTGCCATGACAGTTTACAAATGCCAGCTGTCAAGTCAGGAAGTTACCCTATATGGTCTAAAAAGGGGAGGTATGAGTAATCCAACCCTTGTTTAATATATCATCAAGAAATAACCATAAAAATGGGCAACCAGCAGCCCTCGAGGCTGCTCTGTATCTTTTATCCCTTTACTTTCCTAATAAACTTGCTCTCACTTTATGGACTTGCCCTGAATTCTTTCTTGTGTGAGATCCAAGAACCCTTCTGGGGGATCTGGATTGGGGCCTCTTTCCGGTAACAATTCTAGAACTGGGAAATACTTTATTCCATAAAATAGAACAAATGTCCCAGGGGGCTGAGCAGAGAAGTTTGGTTTTATAGACAGAGAAGGGCTGAAGAAAGTAGAAACAAAGAACAAAAAGCAGCTTGGTCATTTCAAAGTTACTTTCTTCCTAAAGTAGGAACAGAGAAACAGAAAAATATAAGAATAACCTGGTTAACATAAGGCTACTTTTTGTTGTAAGCATCAAAGCTTATTTCTTTCTCCTTAGTTCTAGGAAGGTCAGATAACAATGTAGTTTTGATTTGGTGAGGTGGAACTTTGAAGTATAAATGATTCTATTTTGATTTTTAGTCTGGTCCACTGGGGTGTAGTGCAGGAGCTTAGTCCAAAACAAAGGTCTCCTATAACTTTTAGTTAACACAACAAATGATGTAATGTTAAAAAAGGTACCTTCCTTCCACATCTCTAAAATCTAATTTAGGGTGGGGTATAGTATGGTAGTACATCTACCTGTGATTCAGGGGAGCTAAAAGAACATAAAGCTCACTCCCGAAGATGCTGTCTCTTACCTGCTTAAAATCCTGCTGTATAGAATGAAGCCTCAATATCTCATAATGACCTGTGCAGCCCTAGGTCATCTACATCTTGCCAATCCCTGATCTCACTTTGTACTACTCTCCTCCTTAATCACTGGATTTTAAGCCATGCTGGCCTTCTTTTCTGCTGCTCAAGCATACCAAACAATTTCCCTTCTTAGGGTTTTGTGCTTACTGTTCTCTTTACCTAGGATATTCTTCCCTTAGGTCTTGGAATAGCTGGTTCTTTATCATCCTTCAATCTTTAATGCTATCCCCTCAGAGAGTCCCACTTTAGACCAAGCAGACTCCTCCTTTCTCTTAGTTTCTACGGCACTGCCTGTTTTATCCTTTGTGGTACTATTCATACCCTATATATGTCTTTGCTTACTTATTTTTGTTCATTCTACTGACCATTAGCCTAAGTTTCATAAAGACAGGGACCTAGTCCATCCTGTTCTCTACTATAACCCCAGTGCTTAGAACAGTGCTCAGCACATACTAAGTTTACAATAAATAGTTATTGAACAGGGCCAGATGTAGTGGATCAGGCCTGTAACCCCAGCACTTTGGGAGGTTTAGGTGGGAGGACTGCTTGAGCCCAGGAGTTTGAGACCAGCCGGGGCAACACAGCGAGACCTCATCTCTACAAATAATAATAATAATAAATTAGCTGGCCATGGTGGTGCATGCTTGTAGTTCCAGCTACTCAGGAGGCTGAGGGGGGAGGGTTGATTGAGCCTGGGAGATTGAGGCTGTCATGTGCAGTGATTGCGCCACTGCACTCCAGCCTGGGCAACAGAGACTTATCTCAAAACAAAATTTATTGCATGAATGAAGAACTATAAGCAGAATCTTGCAATTTAAGAAAATTTTTATAACAGATTAGGCATATGCCATATGATACCAGAGTTTTCTTCCTATTTCATTTGAAGTTCCCCTAAAAAGTCTTTCTTTGTTAACAAATAGAATGGCTTTTCTTTTTTTCTACACCATATACTATTGTACCTTTGTAGTCCTACCATTTGTTTTGTCTATTGTAGTGTATGGTCTATTTGGTATTATTCTCCCTAATGCCTATTCTCTTAACTTACTTTCTTGCTCTTTATGTGCTAGTAATTTATGCTAAGGGAAACAATCTGAGTTGTGTTCCTTGCTTCCCCACCCCCACATTATGTTTCACATCTCTATGTCTTCGCTTTTTCCCATTCTTCTCTCTAAAATGCTCTTTCATTCTGCTAGTAATGCTTATTCTTCTTTAAGATCCTTCCTAGAAGTCTTCTTTTCTACGACATTTTCCCAGAAGTTAAATTACTCTTTAATTCATCACATGCCACATTATATTAAATTTATCTGTTAATATGTTTTTTTTTCCTGGACCCAGTATAAGATCTTAGAAGGACTATCTGCTTATATTTTCAGTGTCAAGCTCAGAAATTGTCAATCTGAACTTCAGACACTAATCTTCTTCACGACTTGCAGTTCCTCTTCCTAAGTCACAATTTTGCCACATAGCATTAAATATAAAACAGAATTTTACCAAATCATAAGATTATCTTGTATTTGTATACAAAATACACAAACTAGTTTCATATACAGTACCTTATTTAGTACTTATTTTAATCATTACTTACATTTTATCCTCACTTCTAATTTTTTAACTTGTGGTCATATTGTGAGCAAGACTATTTTCTTTAGGGCTCTAAAACAGAATTTTACACTGTACCGCAACAATATGGGCATTCATCAAATCATATTCTTTACACAATTGCTATTCAAACGTTAGGGAATGTAATACATTTGTAACATGACTAGTATACTGGGCTAAGTAAAAATAAAAAAAATTTACTAATTGGGCAGACAACTCATGAAAAAGTGAAAAACTTAAATAAGCAGGAAATTTTGGATTTATTTCTAAATTAATTGTGCCAGCACTTACTACTATGCTTTTAAAGGTTGCTAACACTGTCTTTAAGGGTTTATTGCCCTCTAGTGGATCAAATAAGTAAGTCTAAAAAATCTATTAAAAATATCAAATTTGAGAACTGTAATGAAAGGGACCATTAGTATTTTTACTATTTGTATTTCACCTGGTGAACCCCAGCAAATGCAAAAAAGGTCTCCTGTTTATTGTCTGTTGGACAATAACAGAATAAGATCCTTTCAGACAGTTACTGTTAATTATTTTCTTTGGTGTTTTCATAGTATTTCCTTCATACTTGCCACCTAGTTTTTTATTTTTTAACCTAGGCTCTGGGGTGTTTTATAGTTTGTTTTATTTCTCTGTCTCTCTTTACTGCTTGACTTGCAGTATAGTGACTGCATGTCTGATGAATAATTAAATGAAACATCAGAAATAAGTAAACACTAAAATTACAAAGACAGGATGATATACTTGGGAACAATTTCATACATAGTATCCTTGCAATTTATCTTTCTTCTCAGATTTATTGAGAAGAATGATGATATAGTATTACATTTCTTTCAGCTCCATCACAGAAAATCATATTCCAATTTAATATGCTAACACATTTATTTATTCATCAGTTATTAATTGTGCAGCTGCTAAATGCCAGGTGGGGATAGCATGATTGATGGACAAACAGACAAGGTCTCTACCTAGTCACTAGACTTACAGTCTAGTATAAGAGACAGACATTACATAAACAATCACAAAAAATTTAACTGCAATTCTGGCAAATTCTATACAGGAAATGCATACAGTGCAATGAGAAAATATAACAAGGGGACTAATTTAGTTTTTAATGGGAGGGATGGGGAAAGAGAAGAGGATACTTAGGAAAATATATAATCTGATTTTTAAAAAGTATTTTCTCTGCATGGTAATGTTAAGGGTGATTTTTATTTCCTTTATATATCTAAAATATTTTCTAAGTGTATCACTTTTATAATTAGAAAAAAATCAATAAATATAATAAAAATACTGGATAGGGATATTAGCAATCATATACAAAGAAAATCTTGATTCCTTTAAACCTCTCACACATAAGAGTAGAAATAAGGAGGGCAGAAAGAGAGACAAAAGTATAAATGTTGGGGCAGAACTAATTAAGGCCTCAGTTGGCCTCTGTTCTGAAAGCCCAGGGATTACCTAGATCAATGTCCAGGAATGACGGTTCTGATAGACATGCTTATCAAAATATGTGGGGTCCATGTGGACACATTATAGTACATATCTAATTTACCATGGAATATTCTGGAATACTTGCTTTCTCTCCTTTTAAAGAAGCCATATGGGGAGCTGAACCATAAACCAAAGATGTTTTACTAATTTAACATGAAAAATTACCATCACAGGGAAGGGACATATCAGAATCCTATATACGTATATTTGGTACTACGATATATTATACTTAAATTATAAACAGAAAGTTGCTTGAAGAAGAGCTGTGTGGTGAATCAACTATTTAATGGAATCAAGCTAATGCCTGATGCATCTTTTTCATTCTAGAGATGGTTTTGTCAGTGGTATCAGTTATATAAATTCATTGATTACAACCTCTGCATCCCATTTTCATACTAGACAAGTATTTCTCAAACTTTATATCAACATCACCCAGGAGGCTTGATAAAACAGATTGCTGGGCTCTAACTCCAGAATTTGATTCCGTAACTCTGGGATAAGGGCCTGAGAATCTGAATTTTCATAAGTTCCCAGGTAATGGCCAAATTGTCCACACTTGAAAACCAATAGCTTCAGTTACTCACTGAGACTATCTGACAGTGAGTAACACTTGTGATAAACATGGTTATAGTTAAATCCCCGAGGCCTGACAGCATCTCAGTCTCATTTAGATTATTTTGCAATTCTTTGCTCTAATCCATTATTTGGTGACCTTTCAGTTTGACTACCTCTTAACCAAGTTCTCAGAAGGCATCTTAATCGTTTATGAAAAACCGTGCCCATACATGCACATATCAACACATCTTTTTTCCTTCTTTGGGCTAGACTAGAAGATCTAGAATAACTGGGTTAGATTAGAAAATCTAGACTAATTCTTATTATATATTAGATCCTAGAGAAAAAGTTCAATTAAGTATTTACTGTAAATCAGCATTTGGGGATAGGGCTGAAGAGAAAAGTATAAGATGTGGATTCTATCTTAAAGTTCATGATCCAGTTTGAGTTCATTTGACTGCTTTACATTTGCAAAGTGCTTTTCATCATTATCTGATCCACTAAGAGAAATTAAATAACTAGTTAAAGGTCAGGAATTAGGAGGAATCAGGTCCGAAACTCATGCCTTCTGATGAGTAGCTTATTAGTCTTTCTGGTTCATTACATCTTTGCTCAAGCTTTACACTTGAAAGAAACTATGTGTGTATTTGCTTCAAGACTGTGCCCAAAGGATGAAATTACTCCTTTAAAAAACTTCTAATGGCATAAAGCAAAGAAAGTATGCCTAACTTTTCTCCTTTTCTTCATTCCTCTCCAAACCGCTCTTGCCTTGTAAGAAAATCTTTGCCACCTTGTTATTCTTCAATTTTCTATTTTATATTTTACAGGCCAAGAGGCCTCAGATATGGGAAAGGTTGCTATTTTGAATTGTTTTCTTAACACTATCTAATGGTCTCCTCCAAGGGAGACCCTACTGGCTAACACGGTAAAACCCAGTCTCTACTAAAAATACAAAAAAATTAGCTGGGCGTGGTGGCGCGTGCCTGTAGTCCCAGCTACTCGGGAGGCTGAGGCAGGAGAATTGCTTGAACCTGGGAGGCGGAGGTTGCAGTGAGCCGAGATCGCGCAACTGCACTCCAGCCTGGCGCCTGGTGACAGAGCGAGAATGTTTTTCCTTCCCTCTTTTGCATGGTTGGGTCATGCTCATCTTTTAGGCATCAATTTAAATATCAACTCCTTAGAAAGGCCTTCTTAGACCAGTCTAATTCAGTTTCCTCGTTAATTCTCCTTAATTCCATCCATAAAAGGTAAGTTCCATGAGAAGAGGAATCTACCTTGTTCATCACTGGATCCCAGTACCTTGGCACAGAGGAAAGAGGCACTTAAGTATCTGCAGAATAAACAATTTCTTGGTGCTCTGTGATCCAGTCTTGCGAGGTCAGGAAAGGGTTTCTGATTTAAAAGGCTTTACGAACTGAGTAAGAATTAGCCAAGTCAGGGACAGGATCAGAAGACGGTTTGGGGTGAGAGAGAGGACAGTATCCTTCAGGAACACAAAAGACATTCTATATGGCTGGAGTGGTGGAAAACCACTGGGGCTGAAAAGGCAGGCAAAAGTCAGACAGGAAAGAGCCTGTAAGTCATGTTAAAGAGTCTGGGTTTAAACCTGAGGGCAAACAGGAGCGACTGAAAGGTCTTTAATGGGGAGTGTCTCAGTCAAATATGAACTTTATCAGCCCGGCAATGTGGAGACTGCACTGGAAGGTATCAAGATTGAAAGCAGAACCAGCTGGGGCGGGGGAGTACTGTAACAGCTATGTAGCAGTCATGGAGAGAAGTAAACAGATTTGAGATATTTAAGAGGCTGGTAGGGACTGGCTAGGTGTGAAAAGGAAGAAAACTTTCAAGTTCTGGCTTAAGCACATGGCTTAGTTAAGTATGGTCCTTCTAAGCCATCACAGGAGTTGGGAAGACCCCACTTCGGCACGTACTACTCTGCACAGCAGCCAGCTTAATAAGTATTTGAACGTCACAGAAGCAAGAGTTGCGCCTTTTCCTCTCTGTATTTCCGATTCTAAAAGCTCACTCCGCGACTAGCTCGATGGCACAGTAAATGTTCAATAAACGTTCGTTGGGTGATAGCCACAGCACTGAGTCTAAAATAAAATTACTGACGTTTATACTCTTACCCTCATGGCTGCCGGTTTACGGAGAATGACTTGTGAAAAAACAAGTGCGGACTCTGGGTCTCATTCAAAATGAAGTTAAGATCCTCTTTGAGAGTCTCCGGCCCTCGGGCTTCCCGAGAACCCCCTTACCCAGTTCACCTGAGGCAGAAGACCAAGAGCGGGCCCAGGCGACGCACACTGACGCAGACCCACCGGACTTAGCAGCTAGCCAGGAGCCCTCCAATCGAATCTCCCGCGTCCTTTTCCGCCGGAAGTAAGTCTTGGGCCGAGACTATTCAGAGCCAATCAGAAAAAGGCGCCGCAGAGGGTGGAGCTTAGCCAAGAAATCCGGCAAGCATCTGGGAACCACCATTTTCGTCAAACTGCGGGTAGAGTCTTTTCTCCCCGACAGGT
Organism: Plecturocebus donacophilus; assembly: GCA_004027715.1. Classification (NCBI taxonomy): domain Eukaryota; kingdom Metazoa; phylum Chordata; class Mammalia; order Primates; family Pitheciidae; genus Plecturocebus; species Plecturocebus donacophilus. The sequence continues at coordinate 18,678 of PVKP010017909.1, read as the reverse complement.
GGAGCAGTAGTACAGTCCGTAAAGTCGGTTTTGGGGCAACGCTGAGCCTCCTGGGGCTAGGGATCCCCGGAAAGTGCGGAGCGGGCGGGGGCTCCCTGAGGTCTGGAGGAGTGACTGAAAGAGGGAATGGAAGCTGGATGAAGAGGGTTGAGGGAGCTGTGGAGGCCAGACTCGGCGCCATCCTAGAGGCTAGCACTGCTCAGGGGCTGGGGGAGGAAGGGAGCGGTGGCAGGAGGGTGGTGGGGCGCAGAGTTGGTTTTTGGGTGCCGGAAAAGTAAGGGGGCGTTACTTGGAAGAAGGGACCGGGACCCGGCGTGATTTAGGGGTGATGAGGACCCTGGAGACCTTTGTAATGGATGGGTTGTGCGAGCAACAAGGGTTTGGGGTGACCCAAGAACGGAGTGTCATAGGGAGTGGTTAGGCTCCATGATGGAGGTGGGTGCAAAGAGCAGTCTTTGGAGCTGGACCCAGCAGTCTACGACGACGTGCTCCGCCCGCTTCCTGCTATCTGAGTGATCTAGTGCAAGTTTCCGCAACTCTCTGAGCCTCAGTTTCCTCATCTCTAGGTGGGAATAACAATCATATACGACGCACAAGATTGCTGTGATGGTTGAGTTACAGAAGATGATGCTTGTGCCACCCTGCCTCGTGATATACTGGCCTGTAGTGAACCTTCAATAAATAGTCATGGTAGCTGTTATTGCCATTACGTGGGATTTGCGGAGGGCAGGAGGTGTCGCAATGGAATTAAGGCAGCCAGGGCAGGGTTGGGCGGTGATGATGATGGTAGGGATATAGGGTGACCTGAAGGACAGGGGGGCTTTGGGGGCGCTACCAATAAAGCGTGGGATACAGCGGTGAGGTAGGAGGAGGCCCTAGCACGATAAGGGCAGACTTGGCGGGGCGACCGCAATGAAGGTGAGTGCTAAGGAGCAGATGGCGCGAGAGAAAAGTGGAATGGAGGCGGTGCCCTTGGGGATCTGGGCAGAGTGGCTGGGATGACCTGGTTTGGGCGGTGACTGAGGAGCTGGCTGGCTTTGGGTTTCCCCCGGGAGGAGCCGTTTTTCGGCGGGCGGAGCTGCAGGCTGGGCAGGGCTTAGGCTGTGTGCTTCTGCCGGCCTCCTTTTCGCCCTCCCACCCGCACTGCGGCCGCCAGCCTGAGCCATGGGCCGCCGAGCCCTCCGGTTCTTGCTTCTGTCGTTTCTGGCGCCCTGGGCCAGCATAGCCCTCCGGCCAGCCTTAAGGGCCCTCGGCAGCCTGCACTTGCCAACCAACCCCACATCCCTCCCGGCTGTAGCCAAGAACTATTCGGTTCTTTACTTCCAACAGAAGGTAAGGGAGAACGGGGGCTTCGCTGTCCCAGGCCCAACCTCCAGGAACCCCGACCCGCAGAGCCCGGGCAACGGAGCCCACCTCGAAATTCACACCCCTTGATGCCTAGGATTTGTTTGGTGTTTGGCTTACATTTTCCAGAGGGTGGCCCGAAATCCCAGTTCTGTTTAGATTTTCTCCTCCCATCACCAATAATTTAATAGTAGTTCTGGCCCTATACTCTTGATTCAGGCTGTTCTGTAATTGGCCACGACAGTCACTTCAACTCCCCCTGCTTCCAGAGGGTGCCCCAGTCCGAACTCCCTTGACCTTCCCTCAAATTCAGATGATTAAATGCCAGCTCTGGTACCTAGTCTGTGGTGATAGTCATCCTTCGCCCCAAGGCAGCCTTAAATACAAAGTCTAATATCTTTACCTATGGATGATATCCGATAGTTAACCAACCTAAAAGCCAGCGTCTCATAAGGGGTCAGCTCAGAGCTGATTTTATAGGCCTATTAATTGTTGACAGTCCCTATTCCCCATAAGACTGAATGTATGTAGTAGCCTGTGCTTGTAAAAGGAGTGGTAGGAGTTTGTGGTGGGGGTGGGATTAGCCTTTCTATGTTCCTACCTTTAGAGGTTTAAATAGGCTTGATGACTTTGTGCTTGGCTGCAGCATGAGGGATTCCCCCACAGGGTTGGATGGAAAAGTACATCTTCTGTGAAATGACAAGAAATTCTGACAGTTCTGCATTTCTGAAAGTCTGTGAAAAATTGAAAAAGATTTGGAAAACTTTGGGATTAGAAAGAGTGCAAGGGTCTGAAGCTTGGCTTTAGGAGCCAGTCAGATAGAACCAGATTCCACCTTGCTAGCTCTGTGATCTTGGACAGGTTACAGTACTTCTCTGAGCTTAATTCCTTTATCTCTTGGGGTTTGTCGTGATGGTTAAATGAGAGCAGATAATGTGTTCCTAGAAGAGTATCTGGCCTCAAGTAGGCACTCATATAATATGTGGTTATAGACCTATGTGAATTTTCGTGGTCGTTGATGGTGTAGAGACAAGGTCTCACTATGTTGCCCAGGCTAGTCTTGAACTGGTGGGCTCAATAATCCTTCTGTGTTAGCCTCCCAAAGTGTTGGGATTACAGGCGTGGGCCACTGAGCCCAGTGCTTATGTGAATTTTGGATGGGAATTTGTGGTAGAAGGATGTCATAGACTTCCAGAATAACTTAGAAATAATTGAATTAAAAAAAATTTTTTTTTTAATAGATACAGGGTTTTGCCATGTTGCCTAGGCTGGTCTTGAACTGCTGGGCTCAAGCGATCCCCCTGCCTCAGCCTTCCAAAGTGCTGAGATTGCAGTCGTGTGCCACTGCGCCTGAAACCATTTTTAACCCACACATTTGAGTTCGAGTTTATGAGGAAGAGGAAACATTTTAATTTTAGCAGAGGACCAGGAAATAGTTTTTTTTTTCCTCAGGGAACTCCCTTAAATTAATTCTCTAGGGCATAATTCCCTCATTTGTAAATTAGGAAGGTTGGGACAAGGACCAATGTGTTTTACACTTTACTGAGGAAAATTAAGGGCTCTTTGAGGAGCTGTTTCAGAGGAAAAATGGATGAAGGCTGAAGTAAAGGCTAAATTAGGTGCTCCAGTACCCCCTCTCTCCTTGACTGCTTTCAGGTGGCTCTCTATGCTTTTATCTCTTTTATATGCTGGGATTTTATATACAACTATTTGCAGAGCTCAATTCCTAAAGTAAAACCAGGGGGATGCTATTGGAATGGAAGGTCTCTAAAATCCCATTGGGATTGATAAAAAAGAGAACTATCAGCAGAAAAGGAGAGAGTGAAAGGATGAAAGGGTGAAAGGGAATGAATGATTTATTAGTACCTTAGTTCCTAATTTATATTCCTTTATTGTAGATTCCTTTCTTGGCGACAGTACTCTTTAGAAATATAATTCAACACTGTTTCTTTTTCCATTTTTGATGATTTGCAAAGTCCAGCTTTACTCAGCCACTTTTTGCCCACTGGTTTATGTTTAATTTATATTTTAGGATACAGATTCCATGTATGTATTTAATAACATAATAATTTTTCTTACATCAATTCCAATTGAGTTTTATTTCATTTTCTGAGAAAAACTTTTACATATGTATTTATTGCATAATTATAATTATCTAGTTGCCAGTTTCTGAAGCATTGATTTTTAGTTGGGACTATGCATAAACTCAACTTTAATTTTTTTAGTTAGAGCAGATGAAATACTTTGATGTCTTCTAATAATAAACCTATTATTAAAACTGTAAGGCTTAGTTTTTATTGAAGGTTTAATTTTTATCAAACTTTATAGTTATTTATCTGTGGTTATATCTGCCCCAGTGACCAAGCTGGACCTAGCTGTCCTTCTATGTATGTAAAGGATGTGGTTTTATGGAATGGTCTCTAAAAAGGCTTAGCCCATGGCCTTGTCCCTCCCCTGCTTAGAAATTCCTTCATAAGTCTGATTGCAGGATAAAGCTCAAACTCCTTGGCATGGGAATTCATTGTTCCTTACTATGTAACCCTAGCTGGTTGTTCCAACTTTATTTTCTGCCATAACCCCCCATCCCAGCTTGCACTTTTAGCAACCTAACAGACTCAAGTGACTTATACTGTGTCAGAAATTCTATCTGGAATACTGTCCCTCTTCTCCACTATTTAAACTCATACTTCTAATCCAGCAGAAATGTCACCTCTTCTGTGAATCCTTGACTTCTTTAAGGCAATTTAGTTGGTCTTTTTTCATCCTGCACGTTTACTATATTATATGTGTCCCTCTAGCTAGTTAGTACTCTACAATATCTAGAAGAGCCTATAAAAAAGTATAAAGCACAAAATAAATAGTTGTTGAGAGTGAATGCATGATTATCCAAAAAGAACCTAAACAAAGATTACCATCATTTAATTGTCACAAATCAGTTTTCTTTTTCTTTTTTTTTACTTTAATTCTTTACTAATTATTTTTTATTCCTTTTTCAAGGTCTTCAAATACTGATTTAGGTAGGGATATTTGATTTATTTTACCTGAAATAGCTGAATTAGTAGACCAGAGAAAGGATAGTACATCACTTGGGCACATCGAGGCTCTGGGTACATGTGTGGTATGTGTGGTATCAGTGTCATAAAGGGCTCCCTGGAAAGTGTGGCTTATGGTTACAATGTTGCATGCTTACTACCTTGTACCTCCCACCTGAGCCCCTCAGGCTAGAATGTGAGTCCCAAGTCACACATTTTAGTGTATGATGTACTGGAGAGGGAGAATGGGTCCTGGCAGGCCATCATTTTTCTCATTGGTAAAGTTGGGAGCAATACCTATTTTATTGTCAGGGTGTGTGTCTATGTGTTTTTCTCTCTGCAAGAGAGATTTTTTATTAAGGAATTGGCTCATGCAATTGTGAAGGCTTAGTAAGTCCAAAATCATCAGGGTAGGTTGGCAGGCTACCCAGGGAAGAGTTGCAGGAAACCCAGGGAAGAATTGACAGGAAACCCAGGAAAGAGTTGCACTTTGGATGCACAGACATTCCATTGGCAAAATTTCTTCTTGCTTAGGGGAAGTCAGTCTTTTTTTTTTTTTTTTTTTTTTTTGGAGATGGAGTCTTGCTCTGTGGCCCAGGCTGGAGTGCAGTGATGCAATCTCGGCTCACTGCAACCTCTGCCTCCCGGGTTCAAGCAATTCTCCTGCCTCAGCCTCCTGAGTACCTAGGATTACAGGTGCCTGCCACCATGCCTGGCTAATTTTTGCAGTTTTAAAAATACAGACAATCAGCAAAAACCAGGGGGAAAAAAAAATACAGGTAGGGTTTTACCATGTGGGCCAGGCTGGTCTTGAACTCCTGACCTCAAGTGATCCACCCGCCTTGTCCTCCCAAAGTGAGGGAAAATCAACTTTTGTTCTATTAAGGCCTTAAACTGATTAGATAAGGCCCACCCAAATTATGGAGGGTAATCTGCTTAAAGTCCACTGATTTAAATGTTAATCTCACCCAAAAAATACCTTCACAAAACATCTAGAATGATCTTTGACCGAATAGCTGGGCACCATGGCCTAGAAAGTCGGCATATAAAATTAATCATCACATCCACCAAGGTTGTTGTCAGAGTTCAGTGTGGCAACACATGAAAGCCACATAGACAGTGCCTAGAACATGGTAGGAATTTAAACAACTTAATGGAACAAATGGTAGTTCCTTCACAACTCTGTCCTGAAAATTCACTCTCATCCAAATGCATGACAGTAGAGGTAATGTCTTCTCTGAAAACTTAGTACCCCACTGTTCCTATTTAACTGCTGATCATTGTTTCTGTTATAAGTCTGTGTTTTAGCCCAGCATTGAGCTCATGGTCGCTGACTCCTGCAAGGCCTTCCTACAGCTCCTTCCTCATCTGCTGTGAGGGGAATCACATCAGTGGGCTAAGCTATATTTAATTTATATACATCCTTTATAGTTCTGCTTTCAATTCTTGTTCTAGGTTCCCCTTGACCACTTTTGTCACAGAGGCCCTGATGTCTGGTAAAATGTTATGTCTAGCTATGTTAGGCCCCTTGGAAGGGCATGATGATAATGATCTTTGTCCTCCTCCTTTAAATTTTTCTTCCCCTTTCTCCTCTTCTTATCTGTTCATTTACTGATGGCCTTCCCCTTAGGCCTGGAGTATCCTGTCAGAAATATTGTATGAATTCAGAACTGATTTCTGTGTTTGGTGACAGAATCATTTTTAGAAGGGGCCTAAGAGATCATGTAGCCTCCCCCTTAGATGTGATGGATTGACCTTGATCTAAATTATAGAGGGTCAGAAACTTAATAGAGCTTAAATAGGATGGTGGTTAAAAGCATAGCTTTTAGTTCTGGGTGTGGTGGCTCCTAGCATTTTGAGAGGCCCGGAGGTTCACTTGAGGCCGGGAGCTAGAGACCAGGTTGGGCAACATAGTGAGAGGCTGTCTCTACAAAAAATAAAAAAACAACAACAAACCCCAAAGCGTATCCTTTAGAGGCAAACAGATTTGAGAGAAAACTCTATTTCTGTCACTACCTGAGTAAGTTACTCAGAGGCAGCCCCTATTTTCATAATCAGCAAAATGGGGATAATAACTTACCTATCCCGTAAGTTTGTTGCAAAAAGAGGTGGTATGTGTAAAGTGCTTATTTAGCACAGTGCATAACAATTAGTAAACAATAAATGATAAACATTTTTATCTTGCAGTTTCCTAATGTACATGCTTTAAAATTAACCCCTTCACTTTTTTTTAAATCAATAGGATTAATATAATCAATACTTTAATAAACTTGTGACATAGGAATTAACCTTTTTTCTTGCTTGAAATTATTCTTTTCACACAAGATTCTGTACATAAAAAGAAACATATGAAACTATTTCTATTTTTCTTTCTTTGCTGTTTTAAGTGTTGATAAAGTGTTGGGGGGAAATATGGTAATGAATTTACCCTTTTAGGTTTTTGGAAGTAACTTCTTCTCTTTATAATAATAGTAAATCTAACACTGTCTTTCTGATGGGCGAGTTTTTAATTTCTTACTAGCTAATGCTAAAATCTAATTTCAATAAAAATTAACTTTAGGTTTTTCACTGTCTTGTTTATATTCCTCTGTCAGCATATTGCAGGGACTTTTGTGCTTTAGAGAATTTGGACTTTTAAAACATTTTCAAAGTTTGGGTTCTTGGATCAGCTCTGCCACTAACTCACATCATACTCTTAGGCAAGTTGCTTAACCCTCTAGATAACTGTACTAATTTGTAACATTCATGGATTGGATCTACTGATCTCTGATACACCTATAATTCTGTTCACGGAGTGCCTCCTGTTTATAGGGCACTGCATTAGGAGCAGTGGGAATGTGGGTACAAGTTCTGTTTTTTGCCATAACATTAATTGCCTTTGGTGAATTGGACCTAAATAACTTTTCCATCTTGACTTTGAATAAGACACATAACATATAAAGTGTTTTTAAATTAAAAAGTAATCACCTCTTCAATTGATACAATATTTATAACATTGCATAGTTGATATATATTATAATATAATAGAACATTGTGTTTGTGATTTGAAAGTTTGCTTGGTTGTGGGTCTATTGGAGAAGAAAGAAGAATCATAGGTAAGGAAAAAAATACCTCGATGGTAGATCTTATTTGTCTTCATTCCTAGTGCCTTGCATGGTACTTAGCTTTTTTTTTTTTTTCTTGTGGTTCTGAGAGGATATGATATTCTTAATAAAGATATTTTGAATTGAAAAAATTGACCATAAATTAAAATGAATCGGGAGTAAGAGATAAGAGTAAAATGACATATACAATGTAAATGTGTCTAATGCATTATTAATAATAATATACTACCATTTATTGAAAGCTTCAAATACCCTAAATATTATCCTAAGTACTAATAGACATTCATATATTTGATCCCTATTACTGTCCTGTGAGGTAGATGCTATTATTCCATTTTGTAGGCAAAATAACTATCTTTTTTGTTTGTTTTTAGATAGGATCTTGCTCTGTCACCCAGGCTGGAGTGCAGTGGTGTGATCATAGCTCACGAAAACCTTGAACCTCTGGGCTCAAGTGATCCTCCCACCTCAACCTCCTGGGTAGCTGGGGCTACACATGTGCATCACAATGCCTGGCTAATTTTTTTAATCTTTTTGTAGAGATGAGATCTCGTTATGTTGCCTAGGCTGGTCTTGAACTCTTGTTCTCAAGCAGTCCTCCTGCCTTGGTCTCCCAAAGTGCTAGGATTGCAGGCATGAGCCATCAAACTTGGCAAGCAAGAGAACTATCATACAGAGAGGTTAAATTATTATACTGAGCTATACTGCTTGTCTGTACCATTCTGGTTTTTTTTGAAATTAAACTCTGACAAATTTCTAGTTCTTAAATGAATGTCATTAACTTGCTTGTATTATCCAGGATAGGTTAGGTTTTGCTGCTGTAGTAAAATTCATGAATTTTAATCACTTAAACCTAACAAAATGTATGACTTTTACTGTCATAAACTTCCAATTGAATGAGCAGGGAGCTGTGCTCATTATGTTCACTCAGAGACTGAGAGGTTGATGGGGTTTCCTTTTTAGCATATGCTTTCATAATTGCTTATCTGTGGAAAAAGAACATGGAAAGTCTCACATAAATGCTCCAAAATGGAAATCACTTATGTCAGTTCCTCTCACAATTCCTTAGCTAGAACTGGTTAAATGACTGAACCCAATCACAGGATAGGGAGACAAAAAGTATTGGCTTTGTAGTGCCTAGACAGAGAGACAGCACTAATGACTACCATACTTAATCAGTAACTTAGCCACCTACCCACCCACCTACCTACTCAATGCTGATTCAGTACCTTTTATAGGTCAGGCACTGGGCTAAGTCCTGGCCAGGAAGAGATAACTATACCCTGAAGGAGCTCAAATTGTACTTGTTGACCATTCCAATTGCATATACTCGTTTTTGTTTCTAAACAACATGGAAAAGCATTGAAAATTGTGTAATGTCTTGGCATTCATCTGACTCCAACTCACAGATTGCTTCAATAAACAGCCCTGAAGTGAGGCAAATTTTTAGAATGTTTTCTTGCTTAACTTGTCATCATTATAATAGTGTACTGACCTGTTGTGTATACACAGTAAAGCACATGATAAAAAGGAACTTATTTATTAATTCCATTGTTCAGTAATTAAAAATAATTGTTTTGACTGTTTTTATTATAATATAACCAAAATTGATTTAGAGATTTTTATAATCTCAAGTGTGCTTTGGTAAGTGTTGAGTAATTGTTAATAAAAAGGATAATTCTATGTTGAAAATTTTTATTTTCTATTTAAAAATATGTTTGTAACAGGAGAATTTATAAAATTATTTTTCTGATTCACAATTTAAAAAATATTAGGTATTGTTTATGAGAAGTGAATGAATGAACATTTATTGATGATCTACTCTGAGCTCAATATTATGCTAAACTCTTTACATCTCTTTAATTATTATTAATATAATCACTTTTTGAAATAGATGTTTTAATTGAATCTAATAGAGGTTAAGTGTCTCAAGCTATTAAAGGACGATATTGTGAGTCACATTTTAATCTGTTGCTTTCAAGATCTATGATCTTTCATTGATATCATGTTGCCTCTGTAATCTAAGCAATGGTAACAAAACTGATGACTCTGTATCTACTTATTAGTTCATATTTAGCCTTTACAACAATCCTGTGAGGTACATTTCCTTATTTTTAGAAGTGAAACTACTGAAGTTCAGAAATATCGAAGAAACATCCAAAATATCCCATTTATAAATATCCTTGTTTTTTAGTTCCAAATTGTAAATAATTTGAGGTATGTCTATAAAATTGAATGTTATTAGCCCTAAAAATTATGGTCTTTAAGTATTCTGACAATGTGAGAAAATGTTTATGCATTAATAATAATTAAAGTAAGCCAGATAGCAAATGAATGTTCAATATGTGTCTAAATTCATTTACCTAATTTTTTATTAGGTGAATACTATATTTGAGGCGTTGGGGAAAGAGCATTCTAGGCATGAGGAAAAACATTCTAGGCACAGGGAATGTCTAGGCAGGGAAGATCAAGGGCAGAAACCCTGCGGTAGGTGTGTGCCCAGTGGGAGGAACTGTAAGGAGGATGGTATGTCTGGAGGGACATGCCCAAGGGAGAGAATAATAGAGGAGGACAGAAAGGAGGTTCAGGGAGCCAGATATTGTGGGGACATCTGGGCCATTAAGAATTTGGCCATAAATCAGAATGAGATGAGAAGGCTTTGGAGCGTTAGGGGCAGAAGAGTGACTTACTCTGATTAATAAGTCTTAAGCACTTTGGCTATTGTATTGAGAATAGACTATGGAAGGGAAAGGGGGAAAACAGAAAGACCAGGTTGTTGCAAAAGTTCACATTAGAGACAGTGGTGGCTTGGATTAGTGTGGTAGTGGTGGAGGTTGAGAAGTACTCAGATACTGGATATTTTTGAAGGTGTAGCTGAGAGATATAATAGATGAACTAGATGTAGGTGTGAGATAAAGAGTTGAGGATGACTCCAAGGTTTTTGACCTGAGCAGTTAGAAGGTTGGGGTTGTCATTTACTAAGATGGGGAAAGCTGCAGAAGTAGATTTCGGGAAGAAAGGAGATGAGGAACTTGGAACTTGGTTTCAGTAATGGTATTTAATCAATAATTTAGAAGAAAGGTGGGGCAAGTAATACAGATTTGAAGCTGACAGTGTACAGATGGTATGTAAAACCATGAGACTGAAAGAGAGCAAAAAAGGAGTTAGTGAAGATGGTCTTTTCTTTTAAAGATGATCTTTCAACATCACATATTTAGAAGTCAGGGAAATGAGGAACCAGTTAAGGAGACTGAGAAGGAACAGCTGGAGGAGGAAAACCAGGAGGGTGTGATGGCTTGATCACTTAATGAAGAAAGCATTTCAAGAAGGTAAGCAACGGTGCCTAAAAAATGACTAGGAATTGGCCACTTGATTTAGCAATGTGGAGGTTATGGTGACCTTGACAGCAATTTCCGTGGAGGGTGGGTGGAGGCAAAAGCCTCATTGGAGTGGATACAAGAGAATGGGATAAGCTGAATTGAGACCACGAGTGTGGTAATCTACTGAGCAATATTGCTGTGAAGGGGAGCAGAAATATGGTATGGTAGATGGAGGGGAAGAGCATTCCCATTTTTAAGGTGGGAGAAATAATAGTATGTATGCTAAGGGAAATGAGCCAAGAGAATGAGAAAGTGATGGAACAAGAAAGAAACAGGATTGCTAATGGGACATCTTAGGCAAGAAGGAATGGGATCTAGTGAAAAAAACAAGAGCATGAACACTTTGACCATAGTAATTAGGGGTAGGCATGTCATATAGGCACAGATGAAGGTAAGAAGGTGGTATGGTAGTGAGATCTTGTGTGCTGTTTTTCTGAATGCTTCTCTTTTCTCAGTGAAATAAGATGGAAGGTCATCAGCCGAGAATAAGAAAAGGAGAGAACAGAAATGTTCCTCGAGCAGAGAAGGAAAATAAATGCACTAGGGATGTAGAGTTTCATTGCAGGGCAGCTTTTAAATCTCATATAAGTTAGTAAGGCCATTTGATGTGGCTGTATGTTTCTCTAGCTACATTCGGTTTCTTGGGTATGGTTGTGGAGTTGGTGGATTGCCCTTTTGCCAAGTGAGAACAACAAGGTGAGAGAGGCCTGGGTAGTGAGAATTGTATGCAAGGGAGTGATTACAGCCCCTTGTTGCAGCCCCTATTACCGCCTCCCCTGACTACTAGAAGAGTAGACTAGTTGGTCCTCTGAGCTTGCTGCAGTTCCTCCTCCAGTGCACCTCCCATGGGTTGTCACACAAATCACCTCTCCTCTGGTTGAATCACTGTTCTGTTCAGAAACTGCAACAACTCTTTATTGTTTGCTTTATTGAGAACAAAATCCTGTAGCATTTAAGGCCTTTCAATCTACGGCTCTAACTGCCTTTCCATTTTGCTAATCTATTCAGCACATATGCCCATTCCTTTCCTGTCTCTATGCGTTAGTCCACATTGTTCCCTTTGCCTGGAATCTCTCTCTCCCACGGGCCTTACCTCTTTGATCAATCCTACCCAATTTTTTAACCCCCATCTCTAACACTACCTCCTCTTGTTTTTTTTTTTCTGCTGCTTCTGCAGCTTCCTCTGCTGCTTCTGCCTCTGCCTCTACCTCTGCTTCTGTCTCTGTCTTCTCCAGGAGCTGTCCTCCTCTTTCTTCTCTCTTCCTCTTCATTCTTTATTTTCCTCCTCGTCTTCTCTCTCCCCTCTTCCTCCTGTCTCCTTCCCTCCTACTCTTCCTTCTCCTCTTCTTCCTCCTCCTTGTTCCTTTTTTTTTTTTTTGAGACAAAGTCTTGCTCTGTCACTCTGGCTGGAGTGCAGTGGTATGATCATAGCTCACTGCAGCCTTGGCCTCAAACTCCTGGGTTTGGGTGACACTCCTGCCTCAGGCTCTTGAGTAGCTAAGTCTATAGGCATGTGTTACCATGACTGGCTAATTTTTTTTTTCTTTTTTTTAAAGAAATGAGGTCTTTGCTGTGTTGCCCAGGCTGGTCTTAAACTTTGGCCTCAATTGATCTTTCCACCTCTACCTCACAAAGTGTTGGGATTACAGGTGGGAGCCACTGCATCCAGCCCAGCCCATTTTTAAATCTCCTGGACAGTGTGTGATTGTCAAATCTTTTTTTGTACTTTTATAGCATATGTCTTATTCTAGCCTTGTGTTATATATAATTTTTACACTCCTCTCTTATTCTACTTTTAAAGCAGAAATCCTGTCTTATAAACTTCCATACTTTTCTATACACATGTGACATTGTTTTTCGTAGAGTATTGTTTTCACAAATCTGATGAATCTATATCTTTTCCCCTCATTCTCTCCCATTTTTCTACACCCTGAGGTAAGGAAGGAGTGTGTATATGGAGGAGGGGAAGGGTAAGGAAACTTGGATTCCAGCTGTCTCACATTCTTTGGTGAGCATGATAGAATATCAGATAAAGACTGATCTGCCTGTTTTAATTTTCTTATTTTGGTGGCTTGGAAGCTGTGGCTAGAAGTTTGTGCTTTTCCTTCTTTCAACATATCTACAGAGAAAGGATTATGGGAGGGAATGCTGCATTTCTTGTTTTCTCTTTGTTTCGTATATGGGCGAGGGCTGAGATGAAGAATGAACACAAGGAAAATGTCTCCTTAAAGGCTACTTCTGTGGTAATTGTGTACCACCTGTATTTATTATTAGAGTGTTAAAGTAAACTTTTCATTATTTTGGTTTTTCATTTGCAAATGGAAGCCAGTTAACTATATATATTTGTAAATCCTTACTTTCTATGGCATACATGTTAGTTCAAGTTGCCCTGCGGTGCTGTGCCTGGAGAGAAGCAGCAGCTGTGACTCTGTCAAGCCTGTGATGTTATCTCTCCTGCTGCTCATACTGTGCAGATAGCCTACACAGGTTAGGAAAAAACAGATTTGTTAAAGTCAGATTTCCTTAGAAGGTTTCTCTGAGCAGCCCTGCAATTTGGTTGTATGTTACATAGGGGCATAAAGGTGCAACGCATTTTCTCACCCATCATAAGGGTCATGGTCAACACTCCTATAATAAAATATAGGTTAACAAGAGAAAAGCAGAACAAGTTTATTTAAGCACAGTTTTATGTGACATGGGAGTCTTCAGAAATGAAGACTCCAAAAACCCAGGGAAAACTCTTCATTTTTAAACTAAAGTTTGATGAAGAATGGACAGTCCTGTAGAAATGTGATAGAACAAAAAGGGAATGATCTTAGTGGCCATAGTCTGAGTGGGGAAGCTCAGCAAGGTCTGTCTGTTGTGATTCTTCTTGGTCCCTCTGTATGACATTCTTTCCTTCTGGAGATAGTATCAGATTTAATATTTCTAGGCTTCATGGCTGGCTTTTAAGAAGAAGAGTCCTAGTTTTTATTTATTTTTTTTTTTTGAGATGGAGTCTTGCTGTTGTCACCCAGGCTGGAAAGCAGTGGCACGATTTCAGCTCACTGCAACTTTTGCCTACTGGGTAAAGCGATTGTCTTGCCTCAGTCTCCTGAGTAGCTGGGATTATAGGCATGTGCCACCAAGCCTGGCTAATTTTTGTATTTTCAGTAGAGACAGGGTTTCACCATGTTGGTCTGGCTGGTCTCAAACTCCTGATCTAATGATCTGCCTGCCTATGCCTCCCAAAGTGCTGGGATTACAGGTGTGAGCCACCACACCCGGCCAAGGGTCCTAGTTTCTATGACCCGCCTTGGGGGAGAAAGAGAAGCAGGAGAGAGAAAGACAGAAGCGGGTCAGAAAGAAATTTTGCTTCTGAGACTCTTCCATTGTTCTTCAGTTTAGAGTACTCCCAAGGAACAATACTTTGGGGTACTGTTTTCTGAGCTCCAACAGATAACAATGAGGGATCACTCTGATAGTTGATATAATATCAATACTTTGGGATATTGTTTGCTGAGCCCCAATGGATAACAATGAAGTATCACTGTCTGATAGTTGATAAAACATCTAAAAGTTACATAGTAAAACAGCACAGTCATACATTTATTTAACAAATATTTGTTGCACTCTTCCTTTCTGCCATACTCTGAGTTAATAGCTAGGGATAAGTGGAAAGCAAACACAGGCCTCATGTAGCTTACAGTTTAGTGAGAAAGAAGATAGTCACAAGTAATTACAAGTGTGATATATGCTTTAAGGAAGTATGGGATGTCTATAATGGAGTCTAAGTCTGGAGTATTAGGGAATTCTGTAGATGGCAATGATGTTACGTCAGAGACCGACCAGAAGGATTATTAGGGATAAACTAGGAGAAGGGAGATGATAAAAATTTCTGTCAAGGTAGAAGGTATATCATGTGCAAGATCCTAAGGTAGGAAAGACCAGACTGTGTTGGAGGAACTGAAAAGACGTCAGTAAGACTGAGATGGAGACTCAAAGATGGTGACCTTGGAGGTTGGCTTCCAACACTGTGAGGTCAGTATTGTCATAATTTCCATTTTCATGTATGTGGTGTGGATATTCCTTCCCTGTAGCTTTCATTGACTTTAAGAGCATAGCTTGGTGTTGAAATGGTGTAGGACAGAACACAGTTGATCAGAATATGGTTGTTTTGTATTCATCTTCTGACGGCACTGAATAAATACCTATTTATTTTTTACCCTGTGGGGAGTTACTCCTCCAACTTTATAGAGGAAAAAGGGCACAGAAGCTGAAGTGATTTATGCATGATTGCATAAATAAGTGATAGAGTTAGGATTTAAACCTGGCTCTGTCGACATCACTGCCTTTGTAACATGTTGCCTCTGTATTTCAGAAATAGGTTTTATAATTCTTGGCTTATATGTAATTCATGAAGTTCAACCAAGTGTGGTGGCTCACACCTGTAATTCCAGCACTTTGGAAGGCTGAGGTGGTAGGATCACTTAAGACCAGGAGTTTGAGACTAGCATGAGCAACAAAGCAAGACCCTGTCTTTTAAAAAATATAAAAATCAGCCAGGCATGGTGGTATGGACCTATGGTCTCAGCTACTTCGGAGGCTGACAGAGGAGGGTCACTTGAGCCTAGGTGGTCGAGGCTGCAGTGAGCTATGATTGCACCACTGTACTCCAGCATGGGTGACAGAATGAGACCCTGTCATAAAAATTAAAAATGAAAAAAATTCATGTAGTTCATGGCTGATTTAGAGATATTAACCCATATTAAACAGCAATAAAGTTGAGGAATAAGCAGAATTTTAATTCTCCTAATATCAGGTTGGGTAATTTTGGACAGCAAAAATATAATGGAGGTTTCAATTATACAGAACTTTCTTCTGACGTTGACTTTGTGTGACAGAAAGAAGAGTTTTAAATTAATGGGAACTATGTTAGCATCAGAAGGGGACTATGAAACTTCTAATATAAAACTATGAGTTCTTTTGGGTAGCTCTATAAATTGAGTAAAGGATGTTAAGAGACCTCCATTGACTATCACAAAAAGGTCCTATCCAAGGGAATAAAGGAGGATGTATTGGTGAGGCAGGAGTGAAGTTGCTGCTATAGAACTTTGTCCCTGGAAGCTTGGTGCTCAGTCCATGAGCAGATTATCCATTTTAAGCTTTCCCAATAGTCTGTGTATAAATTTGACTTGGAATAAGTTATAGAGTTTATGTAAAAGTCAGTAATCCATGCTGCATGGACTGGTCACTGCTATGTATTCAACTTTCACTCTTGGAAGAGTGGAAGGTCCTTGCATGTCCCTCTCTTGTATTCTGCTGTTGAAAGTCTACCAGCTCTTAGATTAGGGAGTCAAATCCAGTTAACTGTACTGAAGTATTTTGTTTTCTTTAAAAGCCTGGAGACTAGTCATTTTTAGCATGTTGTTTAGAATAAGAATACTATTCTTCTTATTTAATAAAGTGTATAATTTAAAAGGATATTAGACTGAAAATTTAAGCTAGTCTCCTTAACCACATTTATGAAAAGCCTGGCTGTTTGGACCATGATTGTAGTTGTATTATTCTGCCATCTAAGGGGAAATAAATAGTCCTTTGAGATGTGGCTTTATAATCTTCAGCATATGGAACAATGAAAGTGATATCACAGATTATTTAAAAAATAAAATATCCAAAGCACTCATGTTATATTTCTGCAATATATACTGTTCCTCATAGCTGTTATTTATACAATGGTGAATATATATTAAATATATATTATACATGTCATAGAATTGGTGACTGTAACTGAACAGAAAGGGAAAAAAAAGCATATCATATACCAGGCCACACAATATTTGGTATATAAGAGGTTCTCACTGTCACCAAGACACTGTCCTGTTTCTGTTACCTGTTCCAAGATAGTTGCCATTAAAAAATAATTTTACTTTGCAAGTCATCATTTTTTAAGTGACCACTCAGAACAAATTGCCGAAGTTTTAAATTATATATTTTTTCTCACATGACAGTATTAAGCACTAATGACATATATTGTGTATATTTATGCATGTGTTTGAACAGGGAGGTGTGTGCCAGTAACACCTTGCAAAATACATTAGTAATAAATCAAGCCCTTACTTCCTGCTGGCCCTTTCTAGGTACTTGCACTCATGTATTATCCAACTAAATCATTACAAGACCCCTCTGGTAGGTGTTATTTTTTTCATTCTGCATTTGAGAAAACAAGCCCAAAACCATGAACTTGATTAAGTAGCTAATAAATGGCCAAGTTGGCACCAAAAGTCAGGTCTGTCTGCAAATTCCCTTATCTTTCTACTACATCAGAACATTTGTGGTCTTCAGAAGGAGGAAAAAAAGGTTTTAAAAGGTACCCTTGGTACAGATTAAATTTTATTAGTGCAAAAGTATGTGTATTTATGTGTTTAAGACTTGACACAACTGGATTTTTTGTAGTTGTTGTTGAGACAGGGTCTCACTCTGTCTCCCAGGTTGAAGTACAGTGGCGTGATCATGGCTCACTGCAGCCTTGATGTCCCGGGCTCAATTGATCCTCCCATCTCAGCTTCCTGAGTAGCCTGACTACAGGTGTACCTATCATGCTCAGCTAATTTTTGTATTTTTTGTAGAGATGGGGTTTCTACAGTTTGCCTGGGTTGGTCTTGAACTCCTAGGCTCAAGTGATCCTCCTATCTTAGCCTCTCAAAGTTCTGGGATTACAGGCCTGAGCCACCATGCCCAGCGCAAATGGCATTTTTGATAAGTTTTCCTGATGACATATGACTAGCATGTTTGGCCAACATCACTGTGATTGAGTAACCTAATTTAAACCAGGAACTATAACCCAAACAATGGCTGTGATTCAGCAGATAGGAAAGTAAGGAAGTACTTTGTCAGTGAATTTATATTTTTATGCGGTTTGAACTATGGGTCATGCTGCAGACACTGTCCTTTAAAACTGTCGGAAATCTCTGCCTCTTCCTGAGCACTGATGCCGTCTTCTTTTGAGGGAGCAGCTCATACACCAATTTTGGAAAGCAGTGGCGATGACTCCCTTCTCCTTGGCATTGAGTGCTTCCTTCCTCTTGAACAACTGGCTCCAGATGACAGTGACCAGTGCAGACTAAAACAGACTATTGGTTTGCCTTTTTATGTAGCCTAATTTCTAAAAAACAACAACCCTTTAAAAGAGATGGGAATTTATACTTACCAACCACCTGTGATTTCATTAAGCAACCTTAGGACCTCATCTGTGCATTTGAGAGGCCTGTGGCAGCACCAAGTCTCATCTTTGCTTACATACATCTAAAAAGTGCAGACAACACTAATTGATGTTGTGAATTTATTTTTACATTCTTCGTTTTTAATTTCCAAACTTACCCCTGCTTTCCAGGATATCTTGAATGCCCATCCCTTGCTTAGCTAGTGTAGGCTTAGACAATGCAAATATATTTTAGAATCAACCTTTAAAAACATAATTAGAGAACTCAATCTGCTAGAAAACTCTAGTAATATTTATTATTTATTGTTATTATTGACACTGTGGAGAGAGATCCAACATGGCCATGTAGCAGCAGCTCAGGATTGTAGCTCCCAGTGAAAGCGCAGAGAGCGAGTGGACCCCACAATTGCAGACGAATTTTTGATGCCCACAGACTGGGAGATTCCCGGTGAAGGAGCCACACGGGTCGCCAGCGGAACGGCGCTTCTCAGTGCGGATCGTACAGGACTGGATGCCCTTTTAGTCGGGCTCGGCGGGTCCCATCCCCACAAGGAGAACAGCAATTGGAAGCGTTGAGGACCCAGAACAAGCACAGCTGAACCCAGGAAGGCCCAGCT